>JAPYYW010000455.1:0-102855 GCA_030522545.1 Cremastinae sp. A BG-2022a | reverse complement strand
GTCTCGTGGACCCATGAAAAATTTTGACGCACGTCAAATTTTTTTCTAATGAGTAGAGATTATCCAAAAGTCAATGCGCTCCGCATAATACACGCTCTATTCCGATGAATCGATTAGAGGCCTCATGTCTTTTTTAATATAGATTATTTCTCAAGTAAACTTTTCCAAATATATTACTGGTGCAAGTGTCACATGAGTAATGAAAAGTTAGAAACGTATTAAAAATTGTTCTAAAAAACATGTAACATAATAAATCAGCAATTTATTGAGATGAAAAAAATGCTGTCGTTTTCATATTAATTATTTCTTAAGTAAACTTTTCCAAATATATTGCTGGTGCAAGTGTCACATGAGTAATAAAAAGTTAAAAACGTATAAAAAATTATTCAAAAAAGCATGTGACATAATAAATCAGCATTTGAAAGAATTGTGTAAATAATGGCAAACTGCCAAAACAAGCACCAGATCTCATGATCTCTGCACACAAGTTTTATTTTTGAATTTCCCCCTTCTACCTAAATGAAGAAGTTACACACGTGATCCATCAACAGATGTAACAAAAAGGAGGATTACAATCTCAGAAAAGAATTGGGAAAATAAATTTGTTGGTCACATGTTTAAAAATAAACGTTCTTTTTTTTCAAGGGGTTGCAGACGGCGTTGGTGGCTGGCGACACTATGGCATTGACCCTGGAGAGTTTTCCAGTTTTCTGATGAAAACTTGCGAAAGACTAGTCTCAATGGGCAGGTTCACACCTTCGGAACCGGCTGGCCTCTTGGCACGAAGTTACTATGAACTATTAGAAAATAAACAACCGATATTAGGTAATACTTTTATCAAAATCATTTATTGAATCATTAAAAGGAAAATTGTCGTATCTGCCATATTAACGAGAAAATAATGTTTTAGGCAGCAGTACAGCATGTGTAATTATTCTGAACAAAGAGACGAACAGCATATACGCGGCTAACATCGGGGATAGTGGTTTTGTTGTTGTGAGAAAGGGCGAGGTTGTACATCGTTCGTCCGAGCAGCAACATTACTTTAATACTCCATTTCAATTGTCGTTGCCACCACCGGGCCATTCAGGCTTGGTACTTAGTGATAGGTATGTAAAAATTTGTTCAAAAAATTATTTATTCTGCTATACGTTTGAAATAACTCATTATTTCAATAAATCATTCGTTTTCAGTCCCGAATCTGCAGACACGTCGAGTTTCGGGGTAGAGGATGGTGACGTAATACTTCTCGCGACTGATGGTGTCTTCGACAATGTGCCTGACCAATTGCTAGTCACGGAGATGCAAAAAATCGAGGGTGAACGCGATCCTACGAAAATACAAGGTGTAGCTAATTCAATAGCGTGGATGGCGAGAAGTCTCGCTTTTGACGGAGCTTTTCTATCACCATTTGCGCAGAGCGCAAGGCAAAATGGCATAGATGCTATAGGTAAATAAATGCCTTTTTTTAAATAAATAAACCTTAACATTCTTATGATTTAAATATAAAATTTTTTTTATTTGGCAGGTGGTAAGCCAGACGACATAACGGTGCTGTTAGCTACGGTGGCAATATAACAAAATTAAAAGAAAAATCAGGAAACAGAAAAGACATATATTGTGTCGAATGTATAATAGAGTTCTTTCACACCCCCCCCCCCCCAATCATTGTATTATAGTTCATGTTTCATTGCATATATGTATGTAGTTACGCCTCAGTGTATCCTCGGAATCGAAGCGCGTCGTATCACAGAAATTGAAAGAAAAATAACTCAATAAAAGAAATTGTAAATCGACTTTTGTCCAGTCGGTTGATTATGCTTCGTAATAATAACACGTACAAGCGTGAAAATATTTTTCATCTCCCATACATCGATTCGTTGAAGAAAAACGACTCTTTGTCACTTTTAATTTTATAATTTATTTCATTTTATGAATTAATTTGTACAGCCTTGTGACGACAAACGGTCTCTGCCGTGTGTGCCTTACTTTATTCTCATCAGATATTTCTTCTATACGTAATATCAAAGGAATAACATAACCATACAATAGTTAACAATAATTAAATTGTAATATTTAAGTTTGTACAGTTTTGAGCGAGAATATTGCGCGAAACCATTGATTTTTTTTTTTCGAAGCTTCGCTCGTTCCTCTCGCTCTCAATTATTCGACTCGTCATTTCCTGATGATCTGACTCGTTCATGCTCACCGAAGCTTTACAGCTCTAATGCCAGTACACATTGAATTTCGATATTCACTCGTTTTCGGTGCCCGACATAGATTTTTCACAACGTACGTCTCAAAATCTTTACGCGAAGTAACAAATCTCAGATCAAAGAAAATTCTCTCTCCTATCTCGTTTTAAATGGCATTTTGAATGGCATTTTATGCGAAAAATGAGCAGAGAAGTTTAAATTATAATTAGTTTAGCACAGTAAATATCGTTCCTTCATTCTTTGGATTTCTAGAGAAACGAGTTCAAGCACACGCGACGATGAAAAAAAAAGCAATAAAGATATGAAACAAGAAGGGAGAAAGGAGCATTTCTGTGGTAGGAAAACTGGCTATTATGGAATCCTTCTGACCTCACCCGCGTGCACGTGAACAATCTCTGTTGTTTCTCTGCCAATTGTAAAATTTCAATGTACTTTAGCTTTTTTTTCACTGTAAATCGGCGCCCTGGCCGAAAACGAAGCGTCCAGGCCTGTCTTCAGGCAGAGGAGTGTAATCTGTGTCTTCTGGATGCTCGTCAAATAATGTTTTACTGCAAAAGACAATTAAGATCGAGTTAAGAAGATATCCAAAGAGAAATGGATTAAAAAAAGTCCAAAAATGTTTGTCTTATTAGAGAGTAAACTTACAGAATTTGTGGAGTCCTAAGAATACGAAAACCTCCTCTCTGATTTGGAAATACATCTTCAGCAAAGTAATACATGTGTCCAACAGCCATTCCTATCAAGTCAACCCAAATGGCATTGCCAAGTAAAATGGAAAAAGCGAGAAGAACCCAGGGCAAGAGAGGAGCCTGAAAGTTTTCAATGAAACAAAAAAATGTTATCTCTGCAAAAATAATATTGAAAAAGGTACAAAGTACTCACATGAAAATTCAGTAAACCAAAAAAGTTCATTCTGGCCAATGGAGTACGCCTTGACCAGACGTAAACCAGCATGAGTGTAAATGCATTTCCTAGAAAGAGTAAGTTGACGAAGAATGCAAAGATCTAAGAAATAATTGAGGAAAATTTACAATTGTAGAAAAATTTGTTTTTGCACATTGAAAATAGATTTTAAAGGATACAATCATGCAGACGGCGCCAAAAATGAACATCATGACAAAGTCAGCTGTTCTTCCCCGGAAAGGACCTTCCTCCAGCATTCTGCAGTATCTGTACGTGAATATCATGTTGAAGAAGAAGTTGAAGCCCATTGTTCCGAAGTAGAGAAACGTCGTGATCAACCGCCATACCTGCAGATAAGAAACATTGTAATAATTACAAAAATGAGAGACTCGCAAGACAAATGTTTATATTTCAAAATAGAAACTCACTTGATATTGCTTTATTATCAGAATAGGATTGAAATAGAGTTGGAAAACAGAGACAAGTTCCAATTGCTGGAAAATATGATAAACGAACGATCGATTAGGAATCACAATGTTTTATGCACAATTTCGATAGAGAATAGAGTAAATAAACGTATACACACGACAGCAATCGTCGTAATGACACAGGCGGTGGTGTATGCTCGTGTCACCACGGGCATTTGCAGGTATTCCTGCCTCAACGGTCGATAAGCCATTTATCTCGCGATTCGTGACTCAAAAACACGAAAAGTATCGAAATAAAGAGTACACCAAATATAAATACAAAAGAAATAAATGGAAAAACGTCGCGCGACGTAAGCACTGGGAAAGCGGCGAGTCGAGGAGCAAAAAAGTTCCACGTATCTTATTTTTTTTTTCGTAATCTCCTCACAATAGAGTCTTTAATTTTTTAAAGAGCAACTCGTGTCTTGCTGGGTTCATGTTCACATCGAAGGGAGAAAATTATTTTACGGTTAATATATCTCTGCCGATGAATTTCGTGTCTCGCATTCGAGCGTGCGAATATGCACTACGTTTACCGCTATTGAATGTAACTTTAGTCCAGATTTCGCTCGTGTGTAAAGTACACACGCCACTTGTCGCGAGAGAGAACAGAGTCTAACCTGATATGCAGCTCTTTTTTTATCCAATCGTGGCCCAACCACGGTTCAACACACAAGACTCATTTTCTCCTCAGTCAATGAGCAAATGTTACGAAAAGCGTTACAGATTTGGTAAATCGCTCGTGATAATTTACAATTCGAATTACAAGACGATAATAACGTTTTGAACAGTTTCGATAAGAACTTTTCCGATAAAATTAATATACCGATGTAAACTGTATTTTCATCGACGATCAACGAATTCAGAGGTGATTTTTATTCTAATTTCGTACCAAAGAGGCGCTCCAGCACAGAATTTGATTAAATTTTTTATCATCGCTGATCAACAAGACGCTCGTGATAATTTACAATTCGAATCGAGACGAAAATAATGTTTTCAACAGTTATGATAAAAATTTTTTCGACATAACTGTATTTTTATCAACGAAATTAGAGATTATTTTTATTCTAATTTCGAACCAAAGAGGCGCTCCGACAGAGAAAATTTTACTAAATTCTTTATTATCACTGATCGACAAGACAAATCGCTCTATTATTGAGATCAGGCAGAGATGTCCTTTAATTTTTTTTAATGTAATTCTACACCTCTGTAAAATCAGCTGTCGTTTCGTTTTGTTGTCAGTTGTCAGTCTCGTATACATTTTGTCATATTTTGCACGTGGCTCAGTTTTCTCGTTTATCGAGAAAATTATCAGATAAATAAATAATCAAAATTTTTTTACTGATGTGAGACTTGAAGAATAAAATGTCGAAAATATTTACGCCGACGAACCAAATTCGACTTACGAATGTAGCTGTTGTTCGCATGAAAAAGGGAGGCAAGAGGTTCGAAATTGCGTGCTACAGAAACAAAGTCGTATCGTGGAGAAATAAATTGTAAGCGTAAAAACACAACGACAAAGTATTTTATATTTATTTCATAAAAATAATGACGTAGAATTTTTGTTAAAATGACAGGGAAAAAGATATAGATGAAGTTTTGCAAACTCACAGTATTTTTGCAAATGTATCAAAGGGTCAAGTCTCGAAAAAGGAAGACCTGATCAAAGCTTTCGGCACGGATGACCAGACTGAAATCTGTAAGGAAATTTTGGCCAAGGGAGAACTTCAGGTCTCGGACAAAGAGAGGCATTCGGCTCTGGATTCAATGTTGAAAGACATAGCGACGACAGTTGCAGACAAATGCATAAATCCTGAAACTAAGAGGCCTTATCCAGTCTCCATGATAGAAAAGGCAATGAAGGACGTTCATTTCTCCGTAAAGCCAAATAGAAATGCAAAACAGCAGGCTCTCGATGTAATTCCCCAATTGAAGACCGTAATGCCCTTGGAAAGGGCTCAAATGAGACTAAAACTCACAACCAGTGGCAAAGAGGCGAGAAAACTGCGTGAAAAAATTGTTAAAATGTGCACAAAAGTTGAGAGTGAGGATTGGGACAATGGCAGTTTGAATCTAACTTGTCTCATTGATCCAGGACAGTATAGAGAAATAGACCAACTTGTGAGATCAGAAACCAAGGGGAACGGTGTTCTTGAACTTGTTAATCTTAAAGAAGTGATCGAAGGTGAAGAAGTCTTGGAGTAAAATTAAATTAGAGATGACAAACTGATACAGTGTAAACTTTATCCACAAAATTGTTTTTTGAGCATTAAAACATTCTTCCACACACAAAAAATGTTTATCAAGGTTAATCTTTTTTTCTAACTCGAAAAAATATCTAGAAAAAAAAAGTCAAGAAAAAATATGGGTAAAAAATGTCTCTTTGGGCATTCTTGTGAATCAGAAGCCAAAGCAAAAATGGTTGATTTCTTTTAGCTTGAGAATTACAGAACGTGTTCTCCAGATTTTGATTCTGCTAGCTTCGATGAAACTAAATGCAGCCAGCGTAACTGATAGTATATACATATAGTACATGATAAATAAATTTGTATTCAACAAACGCAATTACTACGCGGCTAACTATAGTAATGACATTCGAGGCAATTACATACTATTGATATCAAGAGACACGGTAGTGTCTTGACTCCAAGTAATTTAGTATACAGTAGAATACACTATTCCTTCTTAGATTCTTACCAAATTAGTCATTCTCCTCTTCATCAAGGAATTTTGGCTATTGGATATACATCTATACATTTAAATAAGTCTATATAAATATACGCAGATATTCATGGCTCAATGCTATCTCGTTTACTTATCCTCATTTATCATTTCTGCTCTGGGAATATAAATATTTTCTGTACGCTGATCACACTTTGATGCCATTCTGGAAACAGTGAGAAGGAAGTCTGACAAACGATTTAGATAAACTTGTGCCTCTTGGTCAAGTGCTCCTTCAAGAACCAGAGGACTGATGGTTCTTTCAGCTCTTCTGCAAATTGTTCTTGCAACGTGAAGCGAAGCGCAGGCTTTTCCTCCACCCTGAAATACATGTAAAATAATGAGAATAATATTTTTTTTTAAATTACTTTTTAGGTAACATCATCCTGATAATTACGGGAATAATGTAATCCTCTGGTGGAGGCAACTGTTTGGCATATTCGGAGATCCATTCTTCGAGATCTTTTGTGTGTTTGCTTTCAAAATTGTTCAATTTTGTTCCAGCTCTTGATATCGTGTGGTTGAGGTCAAACAAAATCATCTGCACTCTTTTGAGCTTGTCAACGTACGGATGTTCAACCTTGCTGTCACAGGCAAATTCTCGAGCAAGGCCTATGTAAGACGAGAGTTCGTCCGTAGCTCCAAGAGCATTGAAAATCAGCTCATTGTGTTTTGTACCTGGAGCCAATTTTCCATCTATAGTGTCATTCTTTGGATTTAAATCGTCTTCAGGAATAAAATGTAGAGCTTGGTGGCTCTTGGAGGCTGAACTATTTCTGTTGCTACTGCTCGAACTGAAAATTACAATAAATTAAATATCCAATCAACAAATGAGTATTGAAAACTATGAGGTACAGGTTAATCGATATTGCGTATTGAGTTTAAAAAACTTACGAATTTCGAATGGAAGCCTGCAAACTCGTTTTATAAACGAGAATTGATCGTCTCCAGGCATGTCTGGCCAATTCCATCTTTTTTTTACTCGAAAAAATTGACACTGTCAACTCGAAAAATGTTCCAGGGCTTTTATATGTGCTTGAACATCTTGGGACCGATTTTGAGGTTAGAATATACTATCATAAAACGATACTATACATATACACAGCTACTAACATATACATTGCATAGCAAAGTTTAGTACGTACTTATGTATTCTCATTCGAAAATACCTCCAAATAAAAAATACACGAATTCAACAAAAATATTATTTATTTAACTTTTTACCACAGATGTGATTGAAAAAATACACAATCTTTCATTTTGATGATATTGAGAACATTCTACATACTTATTGCGTGCAATTACGTCAAAAGTTTTTTTATAAACGAAACGTTTGAAAAATAAAACAATTGGGGGAACGTTGGAGTGTCGAAGATTGAAAAAATTGAATAAATTTGAAATTTTTTAACAATTGATCAATTCTTAATTTAATATATGGATTCACATGTTCGTCAGCTTGGTGTGATGCGTCTATTCAATGGAATATCGCTGTCGCTATCACTAGAATGAGTCGCATAATCACAAACATCCTGATCCGAAAAAGGAAAATCAACCTCTACCTTGACCTCGACCGATTCTCTCGACCGTTTGACTCCCTGGAAAAGAGGATCTATGTCAAATTATGTACGACTTTTTACGAATATTTATTACGTGTGTAAATATATGTTTAAATGAAACGCTGATCGTACAGGCAATCTGTGCTGTTGAGAAATTTGTCTCTTGAATGCACTCGCCCGATTAAACTTGTCTGCAGCGACTCTTCTTATATCGAAATCTTGATCTACTTTGGTTACAGTCTGGAGTCGTTGCTGCTCCGAAGTGACATACAGATCGTTTGGTTTATGATAACTGTTGTGAGTATCGTACGCTCGTTTGCTGCAAAATAACGCTGAGCACATCGTGCATTTTATCAAATCTTCGGGAACTGCATCTCTCTCCGCCTAAAAACAAACGTAATCATTTATTTTGCATTTTATTTTAAAAAAATATTGAAAACTCGATGTAAACACACCTGAGTATGAACCTTCTCCAAATGCTGCTGTAAATTGAATTTTATTACGTATTCGACGCCGCACAGGTGACAGTAGTAAACGCTTAGTGCATCGTTCATTGAGTTTACTTTTATTTTATTGCTTGGTGGAGGGGTCGGTATGGGTTGCAACATCTGCACGATCCTAAGTAGAAAATTTGTATTATACTATTTGACATTTTGTTTTGTTATTTTAAACGCATGTTTCTGCATTGTATTTTCTTTTTGTGATACCTTTTGTGTACAGATCGATGATGAAAGTCGAGAGCCTTTTCGTTATAAAAAATGCCGTCGCATTCAACGCACTTTTTGTGCGGTTCTACTTCGGCTTCCCGCGGATCGTGAGTCGTCATATGTTTGTCTCGGTGAAGCTTCAATGGAAATTGTTTTCCACAGAAGCAACAGTAAAATTTGGGAGAATCCGGATGCATTTTGAACCTGTGTCTTATTGTCTCCGTTATCGATGTGAATCGTTTGTCACAGACATCGCATTTGCAGTCATCTTCCTCCTTTGGCGAGTTCTTTGACTTTCCTTTCTTGTCTATCTGATTGTTAGCATGCTTCCTGCTCACAGATATAAATATTTGCTTGGAGCTTGTAAGTGATAGAACAAAATAACTTTACAAAAAATCTTTTCATTTTGGTACCTGAAATGTTCACGCAAAGCTTCCTTGCTTTCTAGCTTGGCATCACAGAGAACACAGAGATGCTCCTTTTTGGGAGAGCTTTCCTTACGGCTCTTAAATCTTCTTAGACTCTTACTTAAAGAAAAACAATAATTAATTAAATTTTTCTAAAACTTGACTAATTTTTCATTTGATAAAGGAAAATGCTCACGTTTCAAGATGAACAGATCTCGTGTGAAAATTGAGGGCAGCTTCACTATAAAACATAACACCACAGTTGGGACATTTTCTGTGGTCAGCAGTATTGTGCTCATCATTGTCATGCGACAGCATATGTTTGTCTCTGTGTATCTAGATTTAAAAAATGTTATAATTTTGTGCTTCATATAATAATAGAAGTAACTATTGTTAACCCTCAATCCCTAAAGGATTTTTCGGCATACTCAATCCATGAAGGGAGGTCATTTTCGTTTTTACGCTACTACACCCACAATTATTGATAAAAAAATCTGTAAAAATTCATGGTTCATCCTTAGAATGTACTTTTGAAGTACAAACAGGAATTTTTCAGATATTGTTATTTTTAATATATTTTTTTTAACAAATATCAAGCAATGCATGGAGAAAAAGTGTTATAAGTAATTTCTGCCTAGACAGATTTGACCCCTCTTCAGGGATTGAGGGTTAATAAACAACAATGATGGATACCTTCAATGGAAACTGTTTTCCGCAATAACAACAGTAAAATTTTGAAGACTCTGGATGTATTTTGAACCTGTGTTTTATTGTATCGGTCGACGATTCAAATATTTTACCACACATGTCACATATGCAGTCTGCCGAAGCAACGATCGGCTCTACGTTTCCTGACTTGTCAATTTGATTGTTTGCATGCCTTCTGAAATTTACATAGCAAAAGTTAGTCTCAAGATTTTAATTAAAACGATATTAAATTATCCAATTTGTTCAATAAATTAATAATGATGTTTTGGTTACAGAGAGAATATTTTTTGGCAAACAAAATACAAAGATTTACCTGAAATGTTCTTGGAGAGCTTCTTTACTCTCGAGTATTGCATTGCAAAGAACGCACTTGTGTTCTTCTTTCTCAGACATAATTTTTTATCGGATTAAAACCCTTTGAACGAATATCTTTGTTGCGAAGTAACGTGTATAGCAACGAATTCAGAATTTGTTGGTATAACGACACAATCTTGTTTATAAACGACGCGACATCATTTTTTTTCGTATTGTCGCTGGAAATTCGTAGCAGTCGTTTAATTATTCGTACTCTCTTAAATATCGTAAATTTTAATAGTTGCTGGTGCTTCGCTTGATCGTAAATTATTAAAATCGAGATTTGTTTAGAATAATATAAAAAACAAAACACAATCTCGATACGACTCGCGTTTATCTGAAATGCCAGCCATTTTGATTTTTCAGTCAGCGCTGTCTATGGATGTACTTGAAAACTAAAAAAGTGAAAAACGACGAAAACAGACGTTACGTCTGTTTGGTAAAAATATCTCAAATACATGAGGACAAAAAAGCAAAGCAGAAGAGTAAAAAATTTTTCTTTGTTTATTAATTTTTTTTTGAATCGCAAAAATATGATTATAACATCAGCCTGTTTAATATTTATCAGATATAATAATATACAGAGCGCATATTGCGATTTCAGCCTTACACTGATCCTAAAATTCCGTCAGCCCTCTCAATAATTGGATATTTATACACATTTTATATAATTTAAAAATAAAATTGTAAATTTCATCAATGCTATAAAAACGAATTGTATAAATTTTCATAAAAACGAAAATATAACATCTGACTAAAGTGTAGATTACATTGGTTGTGAGCTCTCTCTCTCTCTCTCGAGTTGATGAAATGCTAAATAAAATAGATCCTTAATAATATAATGGAAGACTACAGTCTTGGAAAAGTCGTGTTAAACTAGTTTTATAAAAATAGATTAATTTTTAAATAAATGCGTCAAGGTAATTGATAATGGGTGCAGGGAACGACGTCCGTGATGCCCTGAGCGGCGAGCTCGGCTAACGTACGCTCAAGATAATTTTTGTCCGGATATCCGTGCCCGCTCGTGGATGGTCCCAATTCCGTTTTATGATGAATCTCATTCCACGTGACAACGTCCTCGCGTCCTGTCGTAACCGACCGACCGACCGTGAATATCAAACGACGCTCAAACGCGATTTGCAAAAGTCTGAGTACTCGGCGACCGTGATCGTTATCCGGGAGATAACAAACTCGGGGAAATCCCACAGCGTAGTAAGTTTGTCCGGGATTCGGGTGTTCCGGTCCTTGGATTCCCGATGGAATGCTTGAAAAATTTATTCACATTCAATAAAATATTCAATTTAAATAGTAGTTTTATTAGTGAAGGGAGGGAACGAAATCATCAAGATCCCAATTTTAAGCACCTAGATTCTAAAGGTTCCATTGTGCAGTCTCGCTTGAGTTTAAGGATCTGTCAGCCAGGCTTCCACCTCAGCTTTTTCTGCCAGGTTATTGCACATGCTGCCCGATTTAAATATAATTAAAAAAAAAATCTTACTCATATGTTATCTGAATCGTATTTGTATGGGGAAAACCAGGCAGAGCTCTCGGTATACGTGTCCAATTCATCGTCCCGGGCGGTTGATTTCCACGCTTTTCTCCATATATCAATCGGCAAACGGGACACTGTATGTACATTGGTTGGAGTTGAGCGCTCAGCATGGCATTCAGACACGCGAGATGCAATCTGTGATGGCAACGAGTTAATTCAACGGTCAGAGGTTCCGGTGTGCCCAGGCAAACAGGACACGAGTCCGCGTCATCGCTCTCGACGACTCTCACGTACTGAGATATTACGTCCGAAGTTACGTCAACATCTGGAGTTACAGATAAAATATTAATAATGATTTTTGAATAATTATGGGATTAATAAAATATGAGTCGCTATTAAAACGAACCGGCTAGGGTGTCTTTGAGAGCTTCCTCGCTGCTTACACTACTATCCAGAAGATCAACCGGATTTTCATGACTAAGATACGTCGAGACGGTGTCGACACTCGGTCTTCGACCGCTCTTCGTGCTACTCGAATCCGCGTCTAATGCAGTCTCCCAGTTCGTCTTCCGCATCTTACCAGACTCGTTTATCGACACCGTACTTTTTTCATTGCTGTTGTTATTGTTGTTGCTATTGTGATTATTACTGTGATTCGCGACGTGAGTGTGTTTAGCGCCAAAGATGTTGTTCAAGATTACTCGAGCTATGTTCGATGTACCGTTTTCGCTACCGTGTTTATGCTGAAAACACCATTTTTTCTTTTTAATTCTCATATATGAGAAATTTTTTTTCACAAACAATTGCCTTACCTTTTTGTTGTTACTCGTTGACTTTTTTCCATTACTACTTATTTTCTTCTGTGTTTGTTTCACACTGGGATTTTTTGAGATTGGCTGCGTATAATCGTAAGTTCTGGAGTAATTGAGACTCTGACTGACGGTCGAACGGAGCTCCTCTAAGGCCACTTTGACTAGTGGGTAAGGCGCTTGCTGAACTCTCCGTACGGGTCTGACATACCCGGTGCAACAGCGAACTTGAGTCAAATTGCAGAAATTAATTATGTAAGGGAAGCCAAGGTGACTTTTTGACACATCAATTGTTTTGTCCCCCTGTAACAAATAAATCATTGATTCTACAAAGCTATATTTTAAACAACATCCAATAATAATAATATTGTATCTACCATAGCCCAAGCTTCTTCAATGAGACACTGAACTTCCATGTCATAAGTATGCCAATCATCCAAATCTCCAGCCCACTCCCATTTGGCACCCTTGCCAGCGGGTGAACCAGGCAGATAAAATTTTCTTCTGACAACATGAATTTCTTCGCCGTCGTCGCTGCACTGTGTTTTTGTTTTTAAATTTATGTAGTACCTAAAATATTGTATTTTAGAAAACAAACAAAAAAACAAAAAACATTCGTAATGGAATGAGTGTTTGAAGATTTCGAGTAATGAATAAATCGATCGAAAGATTCACCTGTCTAGATTTGGATCAGCATCGTTCAAAAACACTCGTGTGAGTTTTTTGCAGTGAGCTCGCTCGAGATGCTGAGACACGGCAGGACTGTATGGTCTCCATCTGCCCTGACGATTTTCCCATTCCCAAACAACGACCGCGTGTCCGTGTTCTTGTCCTTGAGCGTTCGCAGTCATTGTCATCGTCGTCGCGATCGTAGTCGTCGTCGTCGTCCCGGTCGTTGTTGTCGCCGTCATCGCAGTCTGTCCCGATATTAGTGCTCCCGGTGGCGTTATCGTCGTCAACATCATCAAAGCGTAGCGTCTTGAGCGTGGGATAAACGCACACACGCTCGCCGAGGAGCATTTGTATGTGAGGATGAATTCAACACGCGTACCAACGAAATGATCCAAGAGCGTGGGAACATTCTTGCAATCCCACGTAGTGCGAGTGAGACAGCCAACAAACTTCTCTCTTTTTCTTTTCTCTTCAAAACACATGCACAAAAACGCGGACTAATTGCCATCTGTTGGAATTGAAACGAATCAGAGCTTGCATCTTTCGACGTTGTACAATTTTTGCCATAAACGACGCTTTACGAATATGTATAGTAATAATGGCAATGTAAAATCTCGTCATCACGCGATACCTACAAGCGATATCAGCGCCACTACGTGAACCCAATTTGTTGGCCAAATACGAATATTGTCATTCGCTCGCATTTCTTGCTTATTATTTTGTTTCTGGATTATAATTTTCCCGGTTTAACGTCAGAGGCGCTGTGTGCACAATTTTCAGAGCGTCATTCGTCATTTCCTGGCCGTTATTGTTCTTCCTGATAAGTTTGAATTTCATTGAATGTAACGTATATTTTTCGTCATGTGTGGAAATTGTTGCTTCTCCGATGTTGTTATCTAGCAAAAATATCAATACTTTGAATAGTTTTGATGATCAGAAAATGACGGGCAATACCGAAGGTAATGAAAATTGTGCGATTTGATAAAAATATATAGTACTGTAACTTTTAGCAGAAAAAATTTGCTTTTGTAGAACTTGATCATTAGCTTTCTAATTGTCACACACTAATCGTTTCTTGATCTGATTTTAATGATTTATTACGAGAAAAATATGAATATTATTTTTAGGCAACGATGTTCGTCAATCTGCTGAGGAAATGGATCTGGAGAGGCAAAAATTGATAGCCTATGAATATTTGTGCCATTTGGAGGAAGCAAAAAAGTATGTTAAAAATGGAGAAAAGTGTATACAAAATTTTATTTAAAGTTAAATATTAAAACAAGACTTGTTTTCACAGTTGGATAGAGGCTTGTATCAAAGAAAAACTTCCTCCTACAACAGAGTTGGAAGAAAATCTTCGGAATGGCGTGTACCTTGCAAAATTGGCACATTTCATGGATCCAAAAATGTTGCCGCTGAGTAAAATCTATGACGCTCGCCAGCAAAGATACGAGGCGGCTGGTTTGCAATTTCGGCATACAGACAACATAAATCACTTTTTAAAGTGTCTGAGATCTATGCAGTTGCCACTGGTAATATTTTTATATTTTTATTACAAATCATTAATCTATGTATAATGTTTCTTGAGAAAATTTATTGAAGAAGTGATATTAATTGAAAAATAAGCGAATAATTTGGATCATTCTTTGCAGACTTTCCAGCCAGAGACAACTGATATTTATGATAAAAAAAATATGCCGCGTGTTATCTACTGCATCCATGCTCTGAGTACTCATTTGTTCAAACTGGGAAAAGCGCCTCAGATACAAGATTTATATGGAAAAGTCAATTTTACAGGTACTACAAAGCAAATAAAATGTTAAACTGTAAAAGATTCTATTTCTTTTTTTAATATTTAAATGCTGTTATTTTTTACAGATGCTGAAATTGATGCTGTGAGCAGAGAATTGAAAAAATATGGAATTTCGATGCCGGCGTTCCAAAAAATCGGCGGTTTGATGACGAGTTGCATGGAGGGCGATACTGCCGCCTTACATGCAGCTACGATTGCCATAAACGAATGTTTGTCGTCGTCCGATTCAAAGACGATTTTTGAGAGCTTAAAAAATCCTGCTGCACGTTTAAAAAATATTATACCGGAGCACGTGACGTATTACTACGAAACTTTGAAATATGCCAAAGACATCAAGACCCAGGCAGCTCTGAATCGGTCTCTCAACGATAGTTACGTGCCTGACGCGTACGATGAACTTTTGACACCGGCAGAAATTCAGGGTCACATTAATAACGTAAACGCTACATACGCAATTAAAGAAATAATGAAGTCTCTGAATCTTTGCGAAAATAAATTGGTTACTGCTCTCAGCAATCCAACTCTCGCGATTCAGAATATCTGCTTCGAGAATGTGGAATTTTACAAAGAGAAATTAGCAGCTCTAATATCGGGCGAGATTTTTGAAGATGAATTCATGGACAATTATCGCCAATGCCGAGAATATTTGCAAGAAAAGATAAACGATGCGAATGAGATTGCTGAAAAAACGAGAAAAGTACAAAAAACAGTAGATGCACTGAACGAGACCCTCGAGCATGAATCCTATGAACGATTCAAGCAAGTCTTGATGAGCTCGGAATTGGGACTGAATGATTGTATCGATAAATTTGCTCTGCCACTTTATTATTCCGAAATGAAAATCGATCGTGCCGAGTGCAAGAATAATTTAGTGTACAGTGACATTGTCGTAAGTATCAGGGTTCTGTCGGCGATCGCGTACATCACAAAAGCCGTTGACACGGGTGCTCCTGGGTTGACGTATCAAGCACTGTGCGATCCGGAAGCTCACATTATGAATTTGGAAGCCGAAAACGAAGTGAAATATTACAGAGCCCTGGTTATTATTCGATCTGAGAAAAAACGAATGTACGAAGATTGCAACTTGCTAACTTATATCGACATTCAAGAATGCATCGATGTCGTTAATCAACAGTGCAGCAAAGACAACCAAGTCATTGCTATGCTGGAACAGCTAAATCGTTCCGTTTTACAAAACGATCGAATGGAATTGATCTCGGCCCTGACCAACGACGCGCTCAAATTACAAATTACGATTTTTCCAGGCGATGCATCGCTTTACATGAAAATCTTTAAAAAATGCTTGAATGATAAGCAAAGAGAAGGATCTGAATTGTGGCTTGAAGATGTTGAAAATGTCGTTCGATTTGTTTCTGATGAGGCTGATCAGGTCCAGACCGCGTGCAATTTGCTATCGGACATCAATCGAGGATTGCACGAAAATGATTTGAATTTCACAATAGAGTGCCTCGAAGGAACCGGTCTTCATATTCCCCAGGAGCTGCGATCCGAATATTTTACAAAACTCAAGGATTTAAGCGATTTTAAGAGAGCAAACTTCAATTATCCTTACGTTCGGTACGTTACGCCTCAAGGCAACGAATCTTACTTGGATCTGAATAACCACAGTTACACTTGGGAATCTCCGAAGAAAGTGTTCGAGAGTTCGTATCTTTCAAAGGAGGATATTGAGGATATTATCAAAGAAATTCATATGGAAGATTACGAAGGAGATTCAGTTATGACCGAGAAAACTATCATCAATTTTCAAGCGGCCTCACGTGGTTATCTTCTGCGAAAAAAACTTGCTGATCGTTTGAATCACTTTCACGAGAATATTGATAAAATCGTAAAAATTCAAGCATGGTGGCGAGGTGTTGCGATTCGTAATATTTATGCGAGATATCTGCAACCTCACAGAAAAGATCAAAAAGATATGAGAATAACGCATAAAAATACTTTCGATCGATATCGAGAACAAGTACGTAAAAAAACAAATATTTTTATCGATCGTTTTAATATTTCACGTTAAAAAATTTATTTTATTTTTTTCATCTTGTGTAGGTTGATAAAATCATTAAGATTCAAGCGATGTGGCGAGGAAGAATCGCGAGAAGAGCGTTTCATTCGTTGCTTCGATTGGAGAAACCACCTTTTCCTGTTGTACGTCATTTTTCGTCGATTCTTAATTTCAATGCCGAGGATTATGACAAAGATCTTCAACTGCAGGTAATTGAAATTTTATCGAATTATATTAATATAATTTTTGAGCACATTTGTAAAACGCGTGTTCTTTATTTCAGCAACTGAAAAATGATGTCGTTCAAACAATAAGACATAATCAGAAACTCTCACAACAATTGGACGAAATGGACATAAAAATTGGATTGCTCATTCAAAACAGAATCACCCTTCAGGTATTTATTCCAAGTTTAAAATTAAAAAAATTGTTTAAAAAAATGTATTTAATAAAAATGAATGAAATATTTTTTTTTTCAGGATGTCATTGCACATGGAAAAAATCTTGAATCTCTGGCTAAAGACAAAAATACTAATAGATTGAGGAAAAATTCGATGACTGAAATAGTGTCAACGAAAGGACTGAAATCTTTGACGAAAGACGGAAGAAAAATGTTGGAGGGTTATCAACACCTGTTCTACGCTCTTCAAACGAATCCCGCCTACTTGTCGAAGTTATTGCTCTGTTTGCCCCAGAGTAAAACCAATAAATTCTTGCAGAACGTTATTTTCACCCTCTTCAATTTTGGTTCGAATTCTCGAGAGGAATATCTGCTTTTAAAACTATTCGGTCGAGCGCTTGAAGAAGAAATTAAGTCAAAGTTTCAAAAACCATCGGAAGTTGTCACCGGAAACCCTCTGGTTCTGAAAATGGTCGTGAATTATGCAAGACAACTCGACGGACAGAGCACTTTGCGAAAAATTTTGGGACCTATCATTGAAAGAGTCCTTGCTGATAAAACTATCAGTATCGAGACAAATCCTGTTGATATTTATAAATGCTGGAGGAATCAGTTGGAGATGGATACCGGCGAAACATTGTAAGTTCATTTTTTTTTATTTTAAAATTTTCCTTATCGAAATTATTTACATTTTTTTAAATACTATTCCTTCCAGGAATCTTCCTTACTCTGTTTCGCAACAACAGGCCTTGACGTATGAGCCAGTACGAAAACGACTGTCCAAGGGAATGGACATATTACAAAACATGGTTCTCGAATTTCTAAAAAAAATAACAGAATCGAGAGATATGATTCCTTATGGAATGTTGTACATGGCGAAAGTCCTACACGACACGTTGTCAAACAAATTTCCACGTGCACCAGAAAAGGATATCTTAAAAGTTGTTGGAAATTTAATTTATTATCAGTTCATCAACGCCGCGATTGTTGCTCCGGATGCTTTTGAAATCATTACCTTGCCGATTGAACGATCTCTCTCGACGGATCAAAGACGAAATTTGGCAAGCATCGCAAAGATTCTACAATTTGCAGCATCGAAAAAAGGAGTAAGAAAAATAAAAAGATTTTTAACGACCAATGTTGTAAAGTAACATTTTATAATTGTTATATTTATTATTTTCTTTCAGTTTGGTGAAGAAGCTCCTCACCTCATGTGCTTAAATCCATTCATAATTGAGTGCCATGAGCGTTTCAAAAATTTTTTTCGCTCCTGTTGTGAAATAGAGTCTCTCGACGAGCACTTTCACATGCATCAGTACACGGAAGCAACATTAATTCACAAACCCGACATTTACATATCGTTGGAAGAAATTTGCGATACTCATTCTCTTCTCTTGGAGTATTGTGCAGACATAGTTTCGGGTCCGGATGATCCTCTGCACGAATTGTTGAACGATCTTCATTGCACACCTACCATTGCTTCTCTTCTGGGTATAAGTAAGTATAAAAAGCTATGATTTTTATTTTAATAAAAAGTTCAGACAATCTGTCAATAAAAAAATTAAAAAAATTATTTGAAGGTTCACAGTGCAGATTATTTATAACTCAATTTCATTTTAAACCAATTCTATTGAAAACTAATCAATTCTATTTCGTAGCCGATCCAAAATGCGAAGCGAATATCACACGAATGGGTAAAACTGAAGTATGCCTTGTTCTTACCAATAAGTTCGAAGTGCCCGAGAATGATGATCAAAATTTGAACAAATTATTCATCAAGACGAAAGAGCTGCTAGTCTCCGTTTTACAGTTCTTAAAAGGTGAAACTCTTGTCGAGGCGCTCGAGACAACGTCGCTGCCAGCACAGCAAAAACTATACGACGCGAAGTATTCATCAATGATGAATTCAATGAGTTTGCTAAATCGAAGGTAAAAAAAATGAAATCGTAAGATTTTATTCAATAAAGAAAATTATATATATTTTATATAATTTTATGACGAATTGATGTTTTTTTTTCTAGCTCGTCCCTGAATGACTGCAAAATTCAATTGCGGGCCTATCTCTACAAACTGGAATCTGGAAAATGGCTATCTCAAAGCGATGCATATCAAAGCATCGTGACAGCTGTGGCGAAAGATCTTTGCAACAAGGGCAAATATCGTGTCATCAGAAATAAGGAGCTGCAAACTTTGCGAGCAACAAAACAAAGACTGCAAGAAAAAACAAAATATTATCAGGAACAAGTCGATTATTACAACGAGTACACACAGCGGTGTTTGGAAAACTTGCACACTGGAAAAGGGTACATATTAATTAATTTGCACTTTTTTTAGCTCGATATTTTTTCGCTATGATATTTTTGCAACTCTGAAATCAAAAATTCTTGTAGTAATTTTTTTTTAAATTTATATATAAGTATTTAAGAGTATTAAAATTAAAAGTAATATCTTGTTTCATTTTTAAAGATATTTCATTGATGAATTTTTGTTTATAACAGGTCGCTCAGGGCAGTAAAAATGCTTCAGAAAAACAATCACGGAAAATTGAAGTCAAAAAATACATTGAAATACACAGCAGCGAAGTTGCACGAGAAAGGCATTCTCTTGGAGATTGATGGTTTGTCTCATTCTCAATTCAAAAATGTACTTTTCGAGATCAGTCCTACAGAGAGCAATGGCATTTTTACAATTCGAGGAAAATTTATGGGTGTTGAGATGGAAAAAATCGACATCGACATTCAAAATTTGTTGAAACTTCAGTTCGA
The DNA here is from genome assembly GCA_030522545.1 of Cremastinae sp. A BG-2022a. Lineage (NCBI taxonomy): Eukaryota > Metazoa > Arthropoda > Insecta > Hymenoptera > Ichneumonidae > Cremastinae sp. A BG-2022a. The sequence goes on along the minus strand of JAPYYW010000455.1, from coordinate 82,845 downwards.
AGGTGCTCCGATAATGGACATTTTCGGCAAAGCGAAAATCAACGTAAATCTTTTACTGTATCTGCTAAATCTGAAATTTTATGGAAAAACATAAATACCAAAAAGAGGGAAAGTTAAAAAGAATTAGCTTTAGCGACGTAATGTTAGTTCGTCGTAAATTTTGAGAAATTCTGAGTATTATTAGCCCACAGAGAGTGTTAACGACTGAAAATAATTAACTTTCCTCCCATATAGTAATTAAAACCTCGTATAGTTGTAAATATTTATATTGTGTCAGTAATAATTAAATTTTTTTATTTTGCAATTATATCGTTTTTAAGGTCACAAACTATGAAAAATATTTCATCAGAGTTTGAGAGTTGCAACGATAATTATTGTTATTTTGAGAATAATACTCTACAAACTATATTCCACAACAATCTGTCTTAAATCGAAAAAAAGAAGTATTAACATCGGAGAGTATCTTGTGAGGAAAAAAGTTTACATTACTTTCAGTATTTTCATATCTCCGTGATAATACGGAAACGTTTGATACTTTCTCACTACAATGAAACAGACAAGAAAATCACGTCAATCATAGCAACCATAAGTTGTACCGTTCCAATATAATGAAGTATTTATCTTTATAAACTAAAGTATAATATTGATCTTTTTTTTAAATGTTGTGTGTTTAAATATTATTCGATCATAAACTTCTGAATGACGCTTTAAATATTTTTCTACTGGATTCTATTTTTATAAAAATTTAATGATGATACGGATTTGCAGTTTAGAATCCATTATGTTGTGGATTTATACAAACGTTCGGTGCGCGATGCTCTTACGAATCCTGTACCACAAATGATCGAAACTTGACACAAGATTTTCTAAATTGCTGAATAAATATTATAAAAAATTTGAAAAAATACATAAATGAAAAAAAAATGGTTTTGGTTTTAATTTATGAGATTTATGTAGCAAGGAAATTTGGCTGCTTTTTTTGAATGCTCTATGTTTAAACGCATACATAATTTTTATTTGATAAAGTACGTCTACGCGTATTAGAGGTTTTTTTTTGTGAACACTACTAATCGAACTTGCACGCCATTGGGCATATACATATATAAATTAATATTCAACTTTGAACTGTGCCTGTCTTTTTGTTTTTCTATACACGTGGACCAACAGTATCAGATAACCATTGCTTTTTTTCACTCAATATGCATCGAGTAACAGCCAAACAAGGCTTTTCAATAAAAATTACATTTATCACTCATTTATATTGAACATTTTTTGTTTTTTTTGTTTTTGTTGAAAATTGATTGTTTACGATGTACAATTGAAAGTGTGCCAGTGTAAACTTCGTGACGAAACCTCTTTGAAACCGCGTAAGAAATGATCATCCCGCGTTCAAATTATAAATTAGATGTATGCATGAACATACGTGCATCATAGGTTTTTTCAACGAAATTTGCAATAAATAGCATAATATTAACTTTATTTATAGACGTCGGATCCGAGGTAAGATCACGATCGCACAGTGTAGGTAATACCGGGGGCGCGCGCGTTATGAATTTTTCGCAAAGGTTATCGCTTGTTGAGAACATTCGCAAATTGTCTTATTTTAACTTGAAATTCCGATATCTCAGCCAGCGACTCCTCCATTACATTTCGCAAATTACTTAAATCTGGCATCTCGTCACACGACTCGATATTTAGAAGCTGAGTAAAGAACATTTCCCACGCTGCTCGCTTGGCGTATCTACAAACAAAAAAAGTATTTTATAAATTTTTTTTTTTCAATTTATTGAGTTTGTAGAACATTCTTGCTTCCTTTCAAGATTTACCTCGGCAATTTCGAATTAATCATCCAACGTTGTCCATTGTGGGAAACTCTCATATAATTTCCAAATAGTAAACAGTGACTTGAACCAGCCAGGCAATAAAGATCAGTTTGGTAAGTCCACGGTCTTCCTGTCTGCATCTCGACGCAGGTGAAGTCTTGAGTTTTTATTATTTGACGGAAAGTTGTATCCTCGGGAAAGAGACTCATATCTATGCTACAACCGAAATCGATGAGCTGGATCGTCGGCCTGACATCTTCGGTTGGCCTATGAGGTGAAAAACTTGAGATTAAAATCATTCAATTTTTTAATAATCTTTGTTTTTATCGAATATTCGATAACTTACAAGTGCATGAGAAGAAAATTATCGGGTTTAATGTCACCGTGGATAATTTGACATTTGTGAAGATGTTCAACGATCTGCAGCATTTCGATAGTGAAAAAGATAGCCAGTGATTCGACCAGAGGCTTTCCTGTCGCGATTTTTACTTGATTCGTAACTGCCAAGAGTGTTCCATATTTTGAGAACTGAGACACGAGTACACTCCCATTGTCCGTCACGTAGGCTTTCGTTATGTCCATAAAACCGCGTAACTGCAATTTAAAAAAAAGTAATAATCACAAAGGAAATAAAAATCAATTGAAAGAAAAATATGCTATAATTGAGAAAATACCATGTGAGGATTGGACAGACGCGCTTTTATTTCTCGCGCTATGTAATATTCCCACACCCATGCGGGTTTTTGAGTTTTCAATGCGACGATTTGTCTCGTTTGCAAATCTATAGCTTTTACCACTGTCCCATAAGTTCCTTTTCCGAGGCACTTTTCCACGTCATACGCTTCCGTTCCTTCAAAAAATTTTATTTCAATGCATTGTTTTGGATTATTTGTTCATTTTGGTATTAATTTAAATTACGTCAACATACCCAATGTAATCATAGTAGAAGGCACAATTTTGTTTAAATTTATATTCAATCGGACGTAACCATCTGAGTGATTCGCTTGCGGAAATTTTATTTTTCTGAGAAGACCAGCTATCAAAGTTTTATCAAAAGGATTTATATCTCCGGTTGGTAGAACGAATTCTTCTTCCTCGACTTCTTCCATCGGCTCTTGGAATTCATAGTCCATGGCGACTTTGGATTCTTCATTTGGTTCGCTATTTAATTTGAAAGGGATTCGAAGATCGCAGTTATTTTTTATTTCCGATGTTATCTGATCAACATTTCGTTGCACAGTTCGAGGACTTTGGGCATGGACAGCCTGGATTTTTGCTCGCACAGGATCCTCGTAATTTTGTTCGGGTGCTAAAAAAGTATCATTGTTCTCAGTTCCTGCAATAAAAAATATTCAAATTATAAATTGAGTTTAAATAAAAAAAGAGAACAAGTGAATAACGCGTCGGTTTGAAGAGAGCCACCTTGACTCGTCGATTGCTCTTTAATGGGCACGAGTTCCTCTCGAATGGAAGTAAAGCCCAATCCCACAGTTCTCGTATGAGCACTACTGCCAGAACTACTAGAAACATATTCTCTCGTCGATTCCATAATGACACTCAATTTTTCGTTTTCACCACCGCTGAAATCGGATGTTCTAAAGTAATATAAAAGTAATTGAACGTAAAAACAAAAAAAAATACATATATAAAATTTAAATATTGAGAATACGATTAAAAAAACCTCTAACCTTTGTGGTGGCATTATAACGTTTTGAACCGGATAAACAGACTGTCCGGACTCCTTGGTCCGATAGGTATGTTTAAACTGATTCGTCAGAGGAGTGGAGCTGAGCAGAGGACTTGCAAAAGCCTCGGTAAAACAAGTATCGTTTGAACTAGGAAGAGGAGCCGTGCCGAGGCTCTCATCGATGTTGTATAAATTTTCCTCAGTCTGTTTTGGAATCGAATCTTCGACGCAACCATTGAAATCCACGGGGACACTGGCATTTTCTTTATTATCAGCATTTTCCAAATACTTCAAGTCTCGACGATTCATTCCCGGAGACTTGATGTACGGTAATTGATCCGGCATCCTGTAGGATTTGTTCTCGGTTTCGGGTTCGATGTACGGAGTAAAATGCAATGACTGCTTCGCGCCTTCCACCGAGTGTTGATTCGGCGAGCAGGGTACATTCATCGAGTACGATTGGTGATATCCACCCATAGTCCCTGCAGGCAAATTTGTCGGGGCGTACATGTGCTGCTGGTGCACATGGGATGTCTGCAAATGCTGGGAATGCGAAGATTCGTGAGCCTGAGAATGACGAGAGTGGTGAGCCTGCTGCTGCAGGTGAGGAGTGTGATGGTGGTGGTGATGGTGATGCAGCTGAGCCGATTGGTGCATCACTTGTTGATGAGGAGATGCCTGAGTTGGTTGCATGTGTTGGGAATGATGCATCTGCTGATGGCCCCCGTGCATTTGCATCTGTTGCACCGGACTTTCTTGATGCATCAACGAATGCTGCTGATGAGGAGACAGTATGTGAGTTTGATGATGTTGCAACTGCAATAAAAATATTCATTTTTAAAATAATAGCTTATAAAGTATCTTAATCATATACGATATTTACTGTTTCGATTAAAATAATTATTTAGAAAATCCTAGTTTATTGAAAATTGTAAAAAAACTAAGAATTTATTGTACTATTCCTCACGTTTCTAGTGTCATTATGTTGTTGTTGTTGCTGCTGCTGCTGTTGAGGATGATGGTGGTGATGATGCGGATGGTGATGCGGTTGCGGCTGCTGATGATGATGGTGATGAACCCTGTGATCGTGATGAAGTGGTATCTGATATTGGTAGGGATCTGGGATTCCTTGAGTTGGGTAATTCGGTGTCTCGTGGTTGTAAGAATTGTGATAGTGCTGATGATTCTCTTGATCTTGATAACTCTGCACGTGGTAGTTAGAATTGGAGTGATGCTCGCTCTTGGGGGTGCACATCGCGTGCTGTTGAGTCATCGAGCTGTCCATGTGAATGTCGAAGGAGAGTTTCGGTCGTGTTTCCGCTATCCTCATTGGCCGATTTATCAACGGACCGGGGCTCTGCATCGTAGGAGAGTGCCAGAGGTCTTGTACAACGGAAATCGCTTCTTTCGTATTCACGGTTAGACTCTGTCCTAGGATGGACTCTGTAGATGCATTTGGCGTGTGATGACGGTGCATGAGAAAACTCGAGGTTTGTTGCTTTCTTTGAGAATTCTGCAATTCAGCTTCCATTCGTTGTGCCTCTATACGTTCAGCCTCGATTCTTTCAGCTTCTATGCGAACAGCTTCCAGCTCCTTCAGTTTTTTCGCCTCAAACCTCTGTCGCTCAAGTTCAGCTTCTCGTCGTTGTCGCTCAAGTTCGGCTTCTCGTCGTTGTCGCTCAAGCTCGGCCTCACGGCGTTGTCTCTCGAATTCAGCTTCACGTCTTTGCCTCTCGATCTCGGCCTCGCGCCGTTGTTTTTCCAGCTCAGCCTCGCGTCTCTGTTGTTCGAGCTCCAATTGTTTGTTCCTGAGTCTTTCGAGCTCGCGCTGCTCGGCTTCTCTTCTCTCCAGTTCCCGTTTCTCTGCTTCTCGTCTCTCCTGTTCCAACTTTAATTGCTGCTCGTTCGCTACCCTCTGACGCTGCAATTGCTCCAGTTCTCGAGACTGCTGCTCCATCTGACGTTGCTGCCTTCGTTGCTGAGCTATCTCTTCCTGCTCGAACTTTCTTTTTTCGCGTCTCTCAATTTCCTGCAATTCCGCCTCGATTTGATCAACAGGATTCACATTCGTTGAACTTCCGTCCTGCTTCTTCTGCGACTCCTCCATAATAGTCTGATTTTCTTGATTTTTTGGATACCTTCGACAGAAACAATGGGAAACGCGTAATTATTTGAATGTTCTGTATAAATAACATTCTTTATTCCTTAATCGATCTGATCAAAGAATGTACCTTTTTAGATATCGCTCAGCGCGTATTTCCTCCATACTACGATCAACGTTATTCGTGTACACTAGTTCTTTGGGATAGTGTGGTTTCAGTATGAGACCAGTATTGGCGGTTTCTGGCACGTAAACTGGCACTCCGAGGAACTCCGGATACTTGCTACCGTCAAAAAATGGAGTATGGTTTGGGAAAAGTTGTACATGCTCCATGTCGTAACTCTCGTCCGGAGTATCTTCGTGAACTGTAAGAAAAATATTGATATTTCGATGAAATAAACACATCGTTAAAAAAATTAAATAAAAAAAGTTACGTAAAATTACCTCTAAAAGCCGGCTTGACGGTAGACGAAATGAGCGGACCGTTTCTCGATCCATTGTTCCACGGGCCAGGTTTTATTGTATTTTCTTTATGAACCGTATCTTCAATAGGTATGTGATCTAAAATGCTCGATCCTTTTGGATCTACACCAACAGGTTCATCCTAAAATCAATATGGTTACAAAAATTCTTTCGATACGTCATAAATCAATTACTGAATAATATAAATAAATAATCGACAGAATTACATGGTAAATTGATATTTTTGTGTTTGATCCAGTCCCATGATTCGTCGATGCTTGCGGAATTACTCCCGGCAAATAATCACGGACACGATGCCCTGTTCGGACGTTTGTAACTCGCCTACCAGCCTTTATGGCTCGCAGTGAACTGAACGCCTGGCGCTGTTCGGACAAGGGAATTTCACTTCTGTCTTCATGACCCAGTATTCTTCGACCCATTGCTAACTGGAAGTTTCTAAAAAAATCGTAAAAAAAAAATGAAAAATAAGAACAATATTAATTGATTGAGATGTAAAAAATAATAATCACTTGTGTGCAAAGTCTAGCTCTTCACGAGGTTCAGCGTGAGCAGAAATTCCCATCAAATACACTTGATCAGCTCGTTTGTAATCTTCCGCTTGCTCCAATTCAAATGCCCATGCCCTGTACGTGTCAGAGACCATGGTCCCAATTCCATTATTGTACAATAATTGATACAATTCCAAGGGATTTTTTTGCATGCTTATCTAGAAGTAAAAAAAGTACAATTAACAAAATGAGCTACATTTTATAAAAATAACTTTTCAAAATGGCTTTTTCGACCTACATAATTAATCCAGAGTCTCACATATCGACGATCCTGGTGATATTTTGTTTCTTTTTCAAAGGCTGTCAAGCATTGTTGGAGTATTTTCCCAATGTGAGATTCATGGCCGCTCTTAGGGAAGCTTTGCTCTGTCCAGATTATATATTCATACCAGTTTTCCAATGGATCATCGCCAACATAATTTTTAATCGCATCCTCATACATTCTTGATAAACATATTATATTAACAAATACTCAATAAACAATATTGGTTTGGAATTTATAAAACCAAATTACTGCTTTTCTTGCATCAGAAGTTGCTGAGCTTCTGCATCTTCCTGGGCTCTGAGCGCCGTCCCCAGCTGCATAGCATTGCGTCCGTGTCGCAAAGGCTGAATGTTTTCTTTGCACAATGCTATTGCTGTTGCTGGATCCATTATTCAAGTATATCTATATATCACGTAGTTTTTTCTGTACAAAAAGGTAATGGATAAATGAAAAACAGAAAAAGTTGGTACAGGCGTATAAAGAGAAAATCGTCGAAAGTAGAGACGAAAATTTGAATAGTTGATAATGGCCCTTTGAAGTTCAGGATATAAATGTGTGTTATGATCGGCGTTTCGTTAATCCTTGAGCATCGAAAAAGACGTATCATTGTTGAGTATCGAAACAAGCACGGGAACTCCAGACTTACCGAAATTTCTCATAATATTCGTGATACTGGTAACGGCATGAAGCACGTTGTTCTATTAACACTTGCCGAGTTTGAACGATCGAACCGATGTTCGAATAAAATTGTAACGGGGACGCTATGTAACTGACGAGAAAAGGTTATGTCGGAAAGCCCAACGGCCACTATACTGTTATCAAGTACATCACGATGACGGAGAATTATATACATATATATAGAATGGAGTCCAGAGGGACGTTCCACTTATCGTCCGAAACGTTCACAAAGACTCAAAATCAGTGTAATGGGGATAGGACGAAGGCTTCGTGGGCGATAAGTGGAACTTGGCTTAGAGCATGGAGAAAAAGAGATCACACTTCTTCGTAGGAGGGACACAACGGAAAGCTGATGATTGCACATGTTACGAATTTGGCCACGGACGGCGCTGGGGAGGACACGAAACTCCTCGACTTGTATTTCGGATGAACGGGCTAGAACGACCAATTCAGCCATAACCAGTGACCACGCCATTGTGCGTGCAATTTCATTTCGTTAAAAAAAACGATCGAATTCGCTGAAATTTGTATACCGTAACGATTATTCGGGAAGTGACAGTAAAAAGAAAAAGGTTCTACGTGCGCAAACTTCGATAGAGGAAAAATTCGTCGCATCGACAGTTTTTGTGGGTGATCAAGCGCACTTCCACGAGGTAAAAACACAAAATAAAGACGACAAAAAACGCCAATAAATCGTCAGATTCCATTTTTACAAAAAAATTCTATTGATTTTGATACTTCTGGCATATTCGGGTTTTACTTTGTATTATACTTTATACTGGCACGGACAAAATGAGTTTTTTTTTAATCACCGATAAGAGAGATTTGCGTGTGTTCTGAATTTTTTCCGTCCCGATGTCGGATGTGGCGTCTCATCGTTATTACAGAAAATTCGCGTTTGTCCGTCTCTCTCGTTCTCCTTCGATCACGTACACGTAAACGAGTGTTTATTGGAACAAAATTTGTTCAACAGCGTGGCTCACGCGAAGAATAAATATTCGCTGAACTGTCTTGATTATATTGTTCGTTTTCAGCCTTAGAACACGCAAAAAAAATCAATCTTTATTTCGAAATTTTAACAAACTTTGTTAAATTTTGGAAAAAATTTCTTTCGAATTAAAAATGATTTCGATAATACGATATCTAGCCCAATACTTCACATTCAGATTATTATTATGTTTGTATTTTTTGAAAAAAATAATTTTTTGCTTCTTTATCTTTGACAATACAATGAAATAACTGTTATTTTGGTATGTCTATCGTAGAAAATAAATTTTTACAACGGTCCTTCAATTTTAGCGTTGCAACAGATGAATTGAGAAGAATGTACAGCGGCATAGATCCTTGGGAGCCAGGCTACGGGCCGGAACGTCGAACGTCTCACAGCGATTATCCGGAGTATCGGAACGACTATCGAAGTAGTAGATCGCCTGAGTATTCGGAACATCGAGAGAACGATCACAGGGAGAGGGAGCACCGTAGCCCGGAGTACAGGAATCATAGGGGAAGAGACAGAGACAGGGACAGAGACAGGGAGCGGGATCGATCTCGCGATAGGCGAGATCGAAGCCGCGAGGATCGATACTATCGCGACCGCGAGGATCGTTACAGTCGCCGTGGATGCGAGAGAGACTCCTCGGAGCGCGATCGAGACCGCGATCGCGAGAGAGATCGCGACAGGGACAGAGAACGCAGACGCGATCGAGATCGCGATCGTGACAGAGATCGGCGAGGAAAGCGCGACGATCGCGATCGCGACCGGGAAGACGATCACAGTCGCGAGAGCGTTGACTTTGATCACGAGCACGGACGGAGCTATGGATCCTCGATGGAGGGCGTCCATTACAAGTCCCAGTCACCTAACAACACGATCATGATTCGAGGACTGGCTCAGCACATTACCGAGAACGACGTAGGTTGGCCATAACGTTGAAATTCGCAACGTTGGAGGACAGCGAAAACAAAACAAAAAACACACATTTTTTCTTACGAAGATTATTTTTTCACCCCAACTCTTTTGGGTACACAATATCCAGCTCGATTTCATAATATTCATGATGTACGTGTATCCCAGGTGCGGCAAGACATCCTCAACTGCGGTCTAATGCCCAAGGACATCCGGCTGATACGGAAAAAAGACACAGGTAACTATCGTCAAGCGAGAATGAACGAAAAAACGAACGATTCGCGTCCTTCCGAAAATTTCAACGCTCTTCATCCCCACCCCCCCTTCGAAACCCCTTATTCACTACGCCGACTATTTAAAAAATTCTTTTTCTATTATTTTTTTTGAAAATTCTTTTCTATGCAATTATCTATTTTTGTCCGATTGTTACTATCATTTCAAACATTGCTCGTTCAAGTTTCGATAAAAGAAAAAACAGTAAAAAATGAAAAAAAAAACATTATATAATCACGAGAGCAAATTGCTTTGCGACTGGGCGCTCGAGGTAAGTTGATAAATAGGAGCGCGGGACAGAGGAGTACGTTTTTTGGAGGATTCACACACAACACGCAATCGAGAATTATTTTTTTTTTTTTGAAGAAAAAAGAAATGGCTTTGATATTTTTTAAGGACGTTGCACCGCGAAAATTCCTTTTTAAAAATGAATTTCAAATGACAACAAAAAATATTTTAATGGAATCTCTCTTTCATAAAAAATGTTTGCATGCAAAGGAGTATAATTTTTTTTTAATTTGAGAAAGTGTTCTGTTTTTCGAGATGTATGAATTTCGAATGTTTTTTGGGCACAATTAAAAAATGTATTTTAGCGTGGATTACGCGTTTAGTTTTATTAAAGTGATGACAAAATAGTATTATGTTTCCATGAAAAATTCACCAAGAGTAAAAAAAATGTGAGAGACATTGCGATGCAACGTCCTTAAAGAAATATTTAAAAAAAGTGGATTTTCCTTCAAAATTGCCCAAATATTTTGGCTCTAAAGGTGGAAAATATTGCAAAAAGAGAGAAAAAGGCGATGGAAGGCGAAGATGATAGAAAGAGAGAAATGCCGTGATCCTCGTTTGTGAAAGTTGGTCTGTCAATGGTTGGGTGCTGTGATTGCCTGCCCTCTCAGAAGTAGAGAAAACGAGGCAATAAACGTGGATTAACGCTCGATCTGTGTGTATTTGCTCTGTATAGGTGCTTCGCGAGGTTTTGCATTCGTCGAGTTTAACGCGACTCAGGAGGCCGCACGGTGGATGGAGATGAAACAGGTAGAAAGAAGTTCAAGCCATGATAACGAACAGCCGAGGAATTTAAAAACCGGGCTAAACTCACGGGGGTAAAACTCAGCCCGTTCGACAGACACACTCTTCTCCCCCCACTACTCTCTTGTGGCCAAGGGCTGAGCGAAAAGAGGCTTGCACCTGACACGATAAAAAAGGCTACTCATCAATATTTCCAACTATTTTTATCATTTAGGATGATTTTTGTTTCCATCGATCTCACTTCCAATCATCCGCCTCGTCAGCCCTTCCAATTCAAGTCGTGATATTACTGGATACTCAATATTCGATTTTTGTTTTTGTGCCGGTCGCCAGTCACTTTTTCTTTGTCCTCCGTGTGAGAAAGCTTCCAGATACGAGTCTCAATTTTAATCTCTCTCTCTTTTTTTCTTCCTCCTTGAGAATTAGACTCTCTAGTATGAGATAAATGTTCAGAAATTGAGATATTTCTCGAAGAATAAACAAAAAAAAAACACGAAGCTTTCTCGATGGCAGAACGAGACAAGATCAAGTGGAAGTAGAGAATATTCGACTATGTCAATTTTTATTTCATCAGAGCAAGAGGCAGAAATTTTGAGGAAAGAAAGTCAGGGAAAAAAACGTTACTGGGAGGCTCTTGGGAAGATGCTGGACGGGATAACACTGAAATTCTCTGTTTCAGGGTGTCCTCATGCTGCAGGATCAATATCGAGCCCTCATGCAATACAGTATACCCAAGGATTGCCATGTCGATAAGCCACCAGCTAAGAATACTCAGGATTGGCACTGTGTCAAAGTACGCATATTTAAATTCGTATATTAAATTTGAAAAAAAATGTATCACGTTCTTCAAAATATACATATACGATTCTGCTTTCAGTGCGGCGCTCACAATTTCAAGCGACGAGAGACATGCTTCAAGTGTTCAGCCTCCCGAGCGGAGAGCGAGGAGGGTGGGGAAGGTAGCGACGAGATAAGTCCTCACCCGACAAACACGGTTCTCCTCCGAGGATTGGACGTCCTTACAACGGAGGATTCCGTGCTGCAGGCCATGAAAAATTCGTCGTCAATGCCGATTCGCAGTATCCGAATCGGTCGCGACTCTCTGACGAATACTTCTCGAGGCGTTTGTTATTTAGAAATGGGAAACGTCGTCGACGCGATGTACCTTCACACGGCTCTGACGAAGCAGGGTCTTTCCGTAGACGGCCGAAAAGTCGAGATAACTTACTGCAAACTACACCAGATAAACAATTCGACTGGATGGAAGGGAAGTGAGAACCAATCGGAGCGTTACACGCTCGACGATGTCGCCCAATTAGCCGAGTACAGCGCGAATCTGTACGCCAAAACACCCGCCCAGAAGGCTCATTATTTGCAATATTATACGCAGTATTATCAAAATCAAATAATGCAAGGATCTGCCATAACTTTGCCATCCTTGAGCCAAACCGATCGGGTCAATGCCGCAGCTGCGGTCGCACAATCCGCAATCCAGCAGCTGCAAGCTTCAAGAAAACTCGGGGATGCTGAGGAGATGAAGGGCCGACCGACTCCCACTGCGCCAAGCAGCACGACTTTGGCCAGTGGTAGAGTTCCAGCTCATGCCAGTGATGGCAAAGTTTACAGTGAGTACTCTTTTTCTTCTCTCCGATTGTATAACTTTCTCGCTTATTCTCTCTATCCTTTGTTTTTACGTGTTTCATGCGCAGCTGTACCCGACGTCAGCACTTATCATTACGACGAATCTTCCGGCTACTATTACGATCCGAGTACCGGACTCTATTACGATCCCAATTCTCAGTACTACTACAACAGTCATACACAACAGTTTCTCTACTGGGACGCTGAATCACTGTCGTATCAACCTGCGAAGGTAATAATGACGAATTTCAACATTTTTTTCCAACTTGAGATTTTTCAGTCATATTCACAATAAATGTGTGATTTCTAGACAAACGTCGGTGGTGCGCAAGTTTCCTCGGCTGGTAGCACGACTCAATCGTCAACAACGGATACTCCAAATTCAAGTCAAACCAATTCGTCATCAACGGTCGGCTCTGATCCGACGAAGGAGGACGAGAGCAAGAAGAAAGATAGCAAGCAGGACAAAGTAAAGGTAGCGAAAAAAATAGCCAAAGACATGGAGCGTTGGGCGAAAACGTTGAACCAGAAGAAAGAAAACGCTAAAAGCACGTGGAGCTCGGAATATTCGGGCTCTGACGGACATCAGAGCTCTGTCAGCGGAGCCGCAGACGCCGGTTACGCGATTCTGGAGAAAAAATCGATCGTGAATACTTTCCACGACGAGGAGGATCCTTCGGGAAATGGTCTGGTTGCGGCTTACGGCGGTGGAAGCGACACGGAGGAAGAAATCGAGGACGTACAGCAAGAAGATCGGCAACACACGGATTGGAGCAAGCTCGCCTGTTTACTGTGCAAGCGTCAATTCCCTAGCAAGGAGGCTCTTCTTCGCCATCAACAGTTGTCAGACTTGCACAAGCAAAATCTTGAAAATTGGTATCAGGTCCGAGGTCTTGATCCGAATGATCCACAGCAGAGAAACAATAAATATCGTGATCGGGCGAAGGAAAGGAGAGCAAAGTACGGCGAGCCGGAGCCTCCCCAACCGAATAAGCTGAAAGAAAAATATTTGAAGACGAGAGTCGACGAAGTTCCGGCTTACGAGGAACCGAGAGCTGGAATCGGCTCAGACAATGTCGGCAACAAACTGTTGCAGAAAATGGGATGGAGCGAGGGAATGGGCTTGGGCAAGAGCAATCAGGGAAGAACGAGTATTATCGAGGCAGAACGACGCGTTCCTACAGCTGGTCTTGGTGCGAAGTCGTCATCTTATAGCGCTCTACCCGGTGATACATACAAGGACTGCGTAAAAAAAATGATGTACGCTCGTTATCAAGAACTCTCAGACACGTAATTTTCCCTCCACGCGGTTTCTTAAGAATATGTTGTTGAAATTTACACCATTGGAAAACAAGGGTTTTTTTTTAATTTTTAGAAAACAAAAAATTTTTTTTCTTACGTTCCAACGATATACACTTTTTAGATAACTATTCTCTTGAAAAATACGCATTCGCTTCTTGAAGAAAAATAAAAACAGAAGAATGTTCTGTCGTGTTCCAACGGTGAAAATTTCAACGAAATCCAGCAATGCGAAAACCATGCTAGACTTTTTATAATTCATTATAAATTAATCCGTAATTTTTCAATAGATATTATTCATACCTATTGTATTACGCGTGAAGAATATTTAAATTTTGTAGGGAACATTTAAAAAGGATTCGTTCGTCGACTTCGTTGGAATCATTTAAAACCATTAAAAAATAAATTTTGTAAGATTTTTTTCTTAGAAGATTTTAAATGCAACAGAATAAAAAAAAACATCCGAAAGAAAATATTCTACGACATAAATGTTAACGAGATGACAAACAGAACATTTCGTTTACAATTTGCGTGGGTACAAGATCGAAATTTAATCGAAATAATAAATAAATGAAGTGCGAAATATTAAACATCTCAATAATCGCAAAGTTAAATTACTTTTTCATTTACGAATTCCATATTATATAAAATTCATGAATAATGCTGAATTAAAAAGTTTCTCGTTCGTTATTGACGCAGGTATTGTCGAAAATAAATCGCTGCTGTGTTAGCAAGGCACTGAAGTTTTCTGGGCAGAAAGAAAAGACGAAAACCATTGAAGAGAATGTCACGCAGATTTCTTTTGGTAAATATTTCGCTTGAATCGTCCGTTTTTTTCGAATAATATTTAATGCAAGAAAACATTTTTTTTAAGCACATATTTAGACTTGGGAAAATGTGACAATGATCTATTTTTTATATGACAACGTGCAAAACGTAAAAAAAGGGGAAAAAACAAAGTTTGAACGTCGCACAGTCAACTGAAAAAAACGAGAATGTAACTGAAGAAACGATCGAAGAAAGTGAAAAAAAAAACTGAAAAATAATTGAGTAGCACAAATTCCCAATACTCAGAGAGAAAAAATTGATTTTGGTGTTTCCAAGTGTAAGCAACTCATTGTTTCCTTTTGTACCGATAGAATTTCCTATCAGCAAAAGTTCGAAGAACCACTCTAAAAAATAGGAATGAAATGTGTCATTAGCTGATGTAAATCAATTTTAGTTATACTTTTCTCCCATTCTTACTACTCACACCTGCCAAACAAAAAGAAAACGAAAAATTGTACAATGCTTCAATGCTGAGGCCTAAACGGTTCGATGAAATGCGAAAAAAGAAAAGACGTCATGCAACGTTTCAGCATCGAATAGTTTGTAATTACTGTTAAGCGAAATGACACGCAAAACGATTAATTAATTAATTAGTTCATAATGTATACATAAAGTGTTCGATCAATGCACTCAATAGAAAGGAAAATCATTAAAAGGATAAAAAATAAGCGACAGGTCGAGGATGAGGAAAAAATCGATTTCTTTATGTCAATCATTCTATAATACGATGTATAATGCTTCTTTATCTGTGTTTAAAGTTCACCTCGTATAGATATTTATTGTATCCGTTCGATCACAAAAATGAACTGTCTGTTAAAATTCGTATTTTTCTTTTAAATGTAACACACCCTTAAATATACAGATTATGTATAATTCTTATACTGATAAATTATCAAGTATACGCTGATTATGTTTTATTATTAATTTTCTTTTGATCACTCTTTTACACTCAATTTGTTAATGGAATGATAGAAATAATAAATAGATAAAAGCAAATATGATTTCTTTTTATTTTAATTGGAACGTAAAACTTTTTTAATCAATACTTGTGTACTGAGAGAGTTATAAATATTAGGAATCGATTAAATACACCATAATATTTCACATAGATGTTTAATTCATTTTCTCTGATGAAGTTCTTAATAAAAATAACAGTCTTACATCTATCATAACAATACCTACTGATGAGTGAGCATTAATCCTAAGCATTAATTTCGTTTCGTGAAAATTAATAATACTGTGTAGTAGATATTAACATTATGCAAGATTTAATCTTTGGCGAAATAATATAACAACCTTTTGTACTAATTCTATCGTTTAAGAATAATGCTTACAACCTTTATAACATTATTTCTAAGATAAGTTTAAATACCTATCTCTAATTTATCTTCAGCTATGATACGTTTCTGGAGAAGTTCGATTTTTATTATCAAATTTTTCGAAAAATCATGTATATTAAAAAATTGGACAAACAACTTTTCTTTTTTTAGTTAATATCAGTCTAAATTCTATTCGGTGAGTCTTATGTTGCACGTTTGTTTTACAATCGAAATTTTAAATACATTCACTGGGCAGAATAATATCTTATTGTTGAACATTGATAATTCGTTTCAAGTATTGTTTAAAATCTGATATGCATTCTGTGCAGATTGCAATTTGCATTTTTATGTCTTATAAATATTTAGTAGTCTTCTGTGGTTCTGTTTTTTTGTCAAGAATATGGTATTTTACGATTTTTGTTTTCTCATTTTTTTTTTGGTGTCGCAATTTAATTTAAACGAAAATGACACATTTACATACTATACTGGGCATTGTACAAGTTGATTGCATTATTTTTATTAAATCTCACAGTTTTTTTCAATAGTTTTTATTTTCTTTTCCTTTCACAAATAAATAATGGCTGAAACTTGCTTTCATTGTGTGCCAGCAATATGAATCGTATCTATACGTTTATCAAACTTTTTAAATTAAATAAGCTTGTTCTACCTTTAAATTAAACATCCACCAATATCCATGAGTATAACGGACGCAATTGATGATTCAATACTTTGTACTCTAAATTGTTGATTCCATCCGTATAATATCTTCTTGCAGCATTTTCTAATTTGGTGAAACGAACGCTGCTAGGTACTTCCTTCTTGTGTGTTAACATGTAGTATTGAGCAACGTCTGGCCCGAATCTAGTTACCTATTTTAGAAAAAAAGAAATTTTTCTTATAACTCGTTTTTTAAAGCCCAATTGTAATTAGATTACAATCGTAGTAACTCCAAAATGAAAAAAACATACCTTAAGACCTCTTGCCTGAAGTCGACTATAAAAATCATCATCCTCTCCGCCCCAGCCATAAAAAACATTGGAAAATCCATTTACAGTCTCAAACTGTTTCTTTGTAAGCGCGATTGCGCCTCCGAACAGTCCCGTGTATGGCAAATTATACCTAAATGTATTGACACTGGAACTCATGTGTCTCGGCATTTTTGTGCAAGCGTAAATATTTTCAGGATTCTGAGGAATGAGATCAATGTCTTGGAAAATAAAGCAATGGAAGTCGTTGATCTTTGTCGCTTCAGCGTAGCCAACGTTAAAGAGCTTTGCTCTATTGAATTCTCCCATCGGACTTTGTTCTATAACAAAAATTCTGTAATCCAAATTCTGCGCCTGCAGGAACGGATGAATGTAGTTCATGAAAATCGTCAGCTGAGATTGTCGATTTCTGTATGGCAAGATGATCGCAACGTTGAAGAGAGGATGACAATTCAGCGGCTTCCATTGGCCACCAGGCACAATTCCCAGCCTCCGAGCCATCGCGGCTGGATCCTCACGAGGATTTTCATCGGGATATAACAAATGAGTAGATCTTCGGTTCAGGACCGCCACACTGCAGGAATTGTCTTTCGGCGTGTACGACTTTTCCAGTTCCTCGAAAATGTCCTCATACTTTATAAAGTTGTAGTGCGAGGCGAATCGACCCGGGTGCAGGCAATAAAATAAAACGATCACTGCGGTCACGATGTACGTCAGACCACGAGCATAAGCGTAGAGAAAAGTGACAAACACTTTTAAAAAATTCGCTGCACTCCGTGTCATTTTCACGTGCATTTATTAATTTTTTTTTTTCTTTTTTTCAAAACACCGAAGCGTTTTTCAAAGACTAGGCTTATTCCGGATAGCAAGACATTTTTTGTGAAAGGTTAGGTTTCAATTTTAATCTTCATTTTTTATCTATATTGCATTTTAGCTGTGATTGTTTATGAAACAAAAATTGCGGTATGTCTCTGAAGATTTATGGAATTTTTTTTGTTATGTCTATCCGGTACGGATTTTTTCACGACGCTGTGGACGATCGTGTTTTAACACATCGTCTCGCAGACGACAAAAACACACGGCTAAAAGGGCCGGATGCGCATGTACCTGTTTATTATCCTTAAATTTTTAAAATCAAATTTCTCGTAATTATAGTGATACTTTTATGAAAAAATTTTGATACGGGACAGAGAAAATTCAAGATGGTAACAGTGAACGCTTGAAAAAATAAATTTCATGAGGTGCACGCGCGAAAAACTTTTTTGAATCTTTTTTTTTTTCAATGCAAATTATTCACGTCACAAAATGATCGTGCGAATTCTGTGAGAAACATTTACGATTCGATGTGCTGGTTGACCTTTCGTTCTCTTTTTTTTTTGACAGATTTTTAAAATACTTTTACGAATTATTCTTCTTCACTGTTATTCATTTATTCTTCACGGTTGTTTTAAATATTGGGTATAGCAATAATAAAATGAGTTAAACAAATTTCAAGGAAATATATAATTATCGTGTAATTTTTCAGAACCAGCCCACGCTGACAATGATTCAATTTACAATGTTAATTGTCCAAAGAAACTCCAGAACATGTCAATCAACATTTGACAATGTATGTAGACATATATATATATATTCATTTACTTACGATTACTCTCTATACAATATTTCTGCGCGATATAACATTATTTATAGTTATCTAATTGAAATTCGCATCGTTGGAACGTAAGGAGAATATTATTTTCTTTAAGAAGAAAATTGGGAAAAAATATATTTTCGCCAAATTTCGACGATGCAAAAATCAACGAGATATTTGTACATTACGTTAAATTCGTTTGTACTAACGAAAAATGGAATTGGTCAATGAACGGATATCGCTTGGACCATTTCCGCTGGCTTGTTCGTGGACTTCGGTATATTGAGACAATGAAATACGTTAAGAGTGTCCCTGACGAATTTGTCCATCATTGCTTGCGTATGTCGCGGAGTCGGCGCTAACCGCAATTTTTCCTCTCCTTTCGGGACAGTTGGATAATTAATGGCCTGAACATAATGGCCTTTTTCCCGTATAAGTGTGTCCGCTATCTGACTGCACAACAACGGATCTCCTATCTGAAAAGAAAAGTTTTTTAAAATAATTTCTTGCGTACTGTAATATTTGGATCTTTCACGCGGAAATTGTAGAAATTACCTTGATCGGAATGATGTGAGAAGGCGACGGCTCGACGGGTAGTT
The DNA here is from genome assembly GCA_030522545.1 of Cremastinae sp. A BG-2022a. Classification (NCBI taxonomy): domain Eukaryota; kingdom Metazoa; phylum Arthropoda; class Insecta; order Hymenoptera; family Ichneumonidae; species Cremastinae sp. A BG-2022a. The sequence goes on along the minus strand of JAPYYW010000455.1, from coordinate 63,744 downwards.
CGGCAGCGTTCAACATAGATTTCATGTAGGCAACATTTTTTTGATGGCAAGATCTTAAGTGGCGACCTTCCTCCGAGGCTAAAATTTCAATCGCCGCTAAAGCTCCGTAAAGAACGGTCGGTGGTAGGGAAGTCGTGAAGATAAAACCAGCGGCGTAACTTCTAATCAAATCGATCAAATTCGCTGTGCCAGCTATGTATCCGCCGACGTTTCCGAACGCTTTTCCCAACGTCCCTGAAACGATGTCTATCTTGTGCGATACCCAATCTCTCTCTCCGATCCCTGCTCCGGTAAACCCATACAATCCGACAGCGTGTACCTCATCGACGAAAGTAATCGCACCGTATTTGTGAGCGACGTCGCACAATTTCTCCAAGGGACAGATACTTCCATTCATAGAATGGACAGTCTCGAAGGCGACGATCTTGGGCAAACTTCTGTCCACGCTCTGCAACAATTCTTCTAGGTGCTCAACGTCGTTGTGCCGAAAAATGTGCTTTTTCACGCCGCTGTGTCTTATGCCCTGGATCATCGAGGCATGATTTCCAGCGTCCGAAAATATGTGACAGTTCGGTAGACTCTTGGCGAGTGTATAGAGCGTTGAATCGTTAGCAACGAAACAAGAGGTGAACAGAAGAGCAGATTCTTTCTGATGCAAATCGGCCAAACGTTTTTCCAGCATCACATGGCCCATCGAATTTCCGGAAATATTTCTCGTTCCTCCGGCCCCAGCGCCAAATTTGTCTAAAGCTTTTCTCACTGAATCGGTAACCACCGGGTGACGAGACATTCCCAAATAATCGTTTGAGCACCAAACCGTAATAGGTTTCTCTCCGCACGAATATTCCATAGCGGCTGGAAATTTTTCAGCCAGTCGATTGACCTTTTTGAAAATTCTATAAGAATGATCTTTCTTCTTTTTCATTATTTGGGCTTGGAAGAAGTCCTCGTATGGAAAATCCTTGCTCAAATCTTTGTCCTCTCCAATGGGAACGTTGGCTACATTTATCACATCCTCTTCAACTTCCATTGAAACTTTCTTGATAACATCTTTTTCTTTTGATAAGAACGGACATTTGTTCAAGACCGGGGGTTCCCTCGATTCTGGGGATTCACTCAGCGTGCTCGTCATTCTTGACATCACTGGACAGTGCTGTCGATAATTCATTATCAACGATGATCCATAATTACGAACATAACTGCTCGATAAGCGGGCCAAGAAAGGGCACGGCATTGAATCCAATTTACCTGAAATATTTCAATGAGGTCAACAATGGTTATTATATCTTGTAATTATTCATTTGAGAGAATTTTCATTGATTATATGATGAAAATTGATCAGATTCAATGATTTTCATTTCTTTTCTCTGAATGTACAGTAAGGCAGCAAAGATTTATAAATTCAAAATGTACTATCTACCATTGATAAAAGTAACAATTGTGAAAAGATATGATTTATAAAAAATTGAAGGAATTTCATTTTTTTTTAACACAAAAGACAAATAAGGCGCGAATTCGTAATTGATAAGAATGGTCTAATCTGAATGACACGTGTTACATAATATTTTTTAAATCCCGCCAAATCGGGATTTTATTGCCATAAGATTGTAAATTCAAAAATTAAATAATCCAGTTATTAATTCGAGAAAAAAAAAGGAATTTGCAAGACGGCTGACCGAGGTCACGGGAAAGTGAGAGTCGAAATGTCAGGTAACGTCAGTATACGAGTTTTTGCACTCGTCATTCGAGAAACTTGTCCTAGATTTCGCAAACAAGAACGAAAGAAAAATTGCTTACCTCTCGTAACTGTCACAAAATGATAACTCGCCTTCCGAATTCCCTGCCGAACTAGCTGCAACCAAAAAATTCAATAGATCTCGAGATGCGAGTTCCGTTATTTTGACTCGAGAGAACAAAATAAAATGAATTCGATGATGGACAAAGGTAGCAGAGATCGAGAGAAAGTTGCCTTGAAATTTCTCTCTGCTCTTCGAGGGAACAAAAATTCACAACTAATCCCTACAACGCTCAACTGGCGACTGATTATCTCACAACCCGAGAGCTTCACCGTCGAATTCGTTGTTTCGAGCGCCACGGCGCGACGATAAAAAGAGACAATTCAAGAAATTTTTTGTATACGTCATGCTACATTTCATTTTTTCGAATGATATATTTTCTATAACTCTTTTTAATTATACGAATAAATATTGTACATAATGAAATATTTTTCACAAGATGAAAAGTTTTTACAGAGTAGAAGAACTTTTTTCAACTGAATCATGTTCAGTTTACGTTTTTAATGAGATCTCTTGGTAAATTATTTATTCGCGGTTGGATTAAATTTATTCGATAACTTTATTATTATTGTATCAACACAATAACCACTAATCGCGTTCAGTTTACGAATCTAATCTTTTGGTAATTTATTCACGGCCTACGTGAGATTCGTAACGTCACGTTCACCGAATTTATGAATTGAAGAATTTGAATATAATCCGTAGATACACACATGTGTGTGACCTTAAATTTTTTTAACACACCATTTCGAATATTATTTACTTTTTCAATCCTAAAGATAAGAGAATTAAAAAGTAAGGAAACCAGGAAATGTTGTAACAATAAAAAAATGTCAAAAATCTATAGAAACGTCAAGAAAATAACAAAATATTTGCTAAAAATTGAAATTAATGTCGTACACGCGAACGAATTCGATCACGATCTTATTGTTTCGGATTACATATATATGGAGTGTGCAAATCGATTGGTGGCTCGATTGATGCAAAAATACAATTTCACAATATACTACATCGAGGAGGCCTCGACCCGTAATCTGGCAAATGGTATAGTAAAATGGACGTATAATTTACGTGTATTCTTTATGTATCAAGCCAATCGTCTGATTGTTCACGCGATCGTGTTAAAAGGACACGGAATGAGCCAATGAGAATTTGCTCATCCGTCAATACTTTCAAAATTGAAAAAAAAAGGATAGAGCTTTCAATAATATTAAAATCGTACGAGTCTTAATTTTCGATTAAAGAAAAAGGAAAAAAAAAGAGTTGGATAAATAAAAATGAAAATATATATTACCATTTTAACGACGATGTTAAGTCTGCAACGAAAAAAAATATAAATTGTGATGAACGGAGATGGAAACACTGAAAATTGTCGATGCGAGAACACTCTGTGTAGACAATAATGTACAAAAGAGATCGAAGACTGACGCTCCTCAAGTGATGTTACGATATTTATGTCTCTACGACGATGTATATATATGTATGCGAAAGAATAAGGAAATACGAAAATGGAGCATTGTTTAAGCAGATGTAGTCGATAGTTTACGAGAATCGATGTAAGCGGGAATCACATTTTTATTTTGCATGACGAAACAGGGAAAAGAAAAAAGCGCTCCGCGGATCGCGTGGTCACGCGTAGGTCACGTGTGTGGCCATTCGAACTATCCCGAGGGTAAAATATTGTGCAGAAAATCTTTATTTTCTATCATTTATTTCCACATTAACGTATAACGATTCGGAACCTAATCTCCATGTCGAACAATTAGCCATCATTTATATTCTTCGACACGAATTTACACTTTGCTCGAAACTTTTATTTATTTTTAAATCGTTACAAACAATATGAAGTTAAAGATGGTTTTGTGTTACTGTAAGATAATCATTATTTTTATTTTTATAATAACTTTTAAACAAATAAAACAGAAAAAAACTTTAGTGGAGTGTGTTTTGGAATTTTTTAATTTACACTAGACCATAAAAATGTATTTTAAAAACTCCCAAAAATTGTATGCTCATATTTAGGTCAAATAATGTACAAAATTTAAAAAAAAGCAATGCTAACACGACAGTGTCGAAATTAACGTTATAATCAACAAATAATTAATAAGCCATTTTCAACGTGTACCAGAAACATGCTAATGGAATAAAAGAAATATATGTATATACGAAAAAACGTCTTTTCTTCGTCATCGAAAGCCATCAGCATCGATTACACATCTGAATTCGACCTCAGTTTAGATATACGTATAATTTTCATTTTTATGACGTACTTTTTTTCAGAAAGTCATGTATACAAGTTCTAACTACTTAATTCTACACTGAGAAAAAAAAATTTACATAATACACAGGATAAAACTTGGTTTCGTTTTTTTACTTTTCATCGCTGCTTTTGAATTTGTGCAAAAAATCGAACACAGGGCGACATCTGTGAAATTGCGGTACATGTATAATGGCAGTCGATAAAATAACACGCGTTATTATCAACTGCAAGTAATTAAGAAATTCGAGAGGTTATGTTATCGCCCGAAGATAATAAAAAAATTGAATACAATTTTTCAATTCAAATTATTATGCAGTTTATTTATTATATTACGATGCAGTATTAAACGTTGATGCGGTATAATAAATTAATTTACTCCCGAAGCATTAAAATGTGTACAGAATGAAAGATTTTTGTTATAAAACGGCAAAGGGGGTTATCAGTAAAAAAAAATGGCCGCAAGGACGACTCGTGCACCGCCTATCGACGTGCACAGCAGTTCAGCGCCGGCGCGTTGACCAAATTGTCCTCGGGACGAGAGCTTCCGCTTTTTGCAGGCTTGCGCGCTAAAGCTCGATACTGCGCGAATTTAGATATAACGTCAGAAGTATCGTAGCGAGCGGCGGTCTCGGTAGATTCGAGTCCGTACTCGCTTCGTGACACTTGCCTTCTTTTGTGCTCGGTTGAGGGTGGAGAAAACAAAAGAACGAGCAACATATCGAGGCGGAACAATAAAGAGATCGTGCGTGATCGTCGAAAGTCTCACTTCCACTGCCACTCTGTCTCGCAATCCTAATATACACGCCAGTAAGTTTTTCAAAATTACATTTAAACGATACAGCTTCTATCGCTCATTGTACGTCGTAATATTTATTTTAATCTCTCGTACAAATTAATATATATATATTTCCGCGTTTTAGACCTTAATTATTATTGTAGTACGCATTTTTTTTCTTATGGCTCTCTTTTGCTTTTCCGCGTATACATCGACGCTTTGTTTTCATCCTCGGCTTGCAGCACCGATTCGATTAATCTCCCTGCGTCATTCCAGCCACACAGCTGGCCGTTCCGTAGCTCGAATAAATTTGCGTCACGCGCAAGACTACCGATCGATAGACCATCCTTTGTTGTTTTTTTTTCTCTTGACGAAAAAGTCAAATTCTCCATTCCCTCTGATTATTATCACGATCGGACAAAAATCTCATCGTTATCGATGCTGTCACGAGCGTCAATATTTTTTCGCGATTCGTGGAAATAGTAGGCCAACCTTCGTATGGATTTTTTCATCAAACGCTCCCACTTCTTTTTGTACCAAAGGTCTGTGACCTCTGGGACATGACCTCTGAAAAGGACGAATATCTTTGATTTTTCGTACGGTGCTCCAATCATTTTATCAAATCTGAGATTTTGACAGTATTATGTTCAAAATAACGATAATTAATTGTAATATATTTAAAAATTTATAAAATAATTATATATGCATAAATATTGAATAAATTGTGCTAAAAAAATAAAAAGGTTCTTTTATCCGATTAAACTTGCACGTTCCTTTACAATACAGTACATACTATACATACAGAGGCGTATATAATGGCGTATATGACACTATTATTATACTCTCGAGTCTCGCAGTGAGCATAGTTCAATTAGCCCACTTTTATTGGTCAGTTGGCTCAAGGTGGTATTCATCGCGACAGTTTACCCGGGTACTCCGGGTAAAATACATCCGTCTATAAAAAAACACACTTTAATGTCGACGAGTGAAATAAGTAGTGCGCGGACTCGCAGCAGGACACGAGGCAGAGTTCATTCTGGTGGCGAGTTTATGCAGAAATAATCGGTAGGATATTCGCCAGGGTATCACAGAGAACAGATTTAGTTGAAAAATATTTAGTTGAAAATATTTCGTCGAAATAACACTTGTTTATTTGAAATAATTAAACTTCAGTTAAATCAATCAAAAATTTAGTTGAATTTGCAAAATAATATCGTTGAACGTATTGAAACAAATAGTTTGTTGAATCAACCAAATTTCATATTCAGTGTAGGGTAAACGTACCATATCTCGGCCACATAAGACCATTTTTCGGCCTCCTAGAGGTTGTATTTTTATGAAATTTAATCTAAAAACCATTATAGCCCAACCAAAATTTTCTTCAATGTTTGTCTATATTTTTTCTGCACGTTACATTCTACATGCATTTTAGGAGATAAAAAAATATCTGTTTTATTATTAACTATTGAAATAATGGTCGAGTGGCCGAGATTTGGTGCACCCACCCTACATGTATTTTACTTCGTATCGTCGCGTCTTCGATCAGGTACCGATCAATAAAAATCGATTGATTTTAAGAATGCACAAGGAGGCAGATCGCGTGTACTCTATTATCGACTATTGGTAACTTACTGCTGATAATAATACATATATGTGCTTTCGACCATTGTGCATATGTGCATAAGACCATTTTTCGGCTTTTAGAGGTTCTATTTTTATGGAATTTAATCTACACACCATTATAGGGCGTTTCAAATATTTTCAAATATTTGAAGTTTACCAAATGCGAAAATTACTTCTTCATTCATGCATTCATTAATCCTGATAAGTATTATTAAGTTTTGAATTTTGTATCAAATTTCGTACAGTCGGTCGGGTGTCGCCAAAGTCCAGCCAAAATATTTCTTAATGTTTGTCTATGTTTTTCCTGTACGTTACATATATTCTACACACATTCTCTTAGATAAAAAACTGTTTTTTATTAACTAAACTGTTTTTTATTAACTATTGAAACAATAGCCGAGATTTCGTGCATCCACCCTAAAAGATAAACTGACAGATTCACAAAACGTCAATTTTTGACTCTATAGAAGCAAAAGTTAGCACACGCAAAGCGCGTGTTGTCTCACCTAGTATAATATTAAAAACACTTAATAAAAATAATAAAAGTTTATAATACACGATAGTGTATCGGGTTAATAAGAATAAGGATGTTTATTTATTTTCGATAAAACTTGGAATAGATGAAAATTTTGCAACAGTAAATGTAAGAATAACGTTAAGAAAGAAATTCGTGAAGATTTATTGAATGGTTTGTGTCACGGCAGACAACGGTGATCGAGTTACGTCAGAAATAGCAGGGATCCGCGTGCAAGGCCAGTGACTCGTAAACTCGAGTCGAACAACGAGATCTATCGCGAATAAGGCATACAGGCCTCGATCTTGCGTCAAAGGATCGTGCTTTACCATAGTTATGGACAGGAATACGCTGCACGCAAAACGAACGTGATAAACCAGTTTCCCGTCAAAGTTAAAGAAAAAACAAAAAAGATGCATCGAGAAGACAAAAGAAATCCAGAGGATGCAGGTTGAATCGCTTACGTAATATTGAGATACAAGCTGCATGGGAAAATTGTCCCAGCGACTTCTCTTAATATATTTTAATTTAAAAAAAAAATTGGGATAAAACGTTCGACACTGTATATAAATTGTTCGTGGTACAATGACGAGCGGTTACCATAAAATTGTTTCATAAAATAAAATAAAATAAGAGCTGATACAAAAATGATATATTATAGTGCGACTGTATTTTGTAGCTCAACATTTTTTTAAAATTCCATCAGAATAAAAGTAGCAAACAAATTAGCTGGCTGCAAAATGTCGTTTTTTTTGACATCATCATCACGTGACCAAATGAATTCTGTTGTTCGGTGCCGAGCGAGTGAGTCACGCGAGAGTTTGAACAAAAATTGCCCATCCGGCATGGCTAGCCGCGAGGGATCGAGCGACAAATTCATACAATGATTAATTAAAACCGTATTGAGCTTTGATGTAAGCAAGCCGCAAATTTGGAAGATTTTTTGATACCATGGGATCGTTTAAGTTTGGCTCTGAAAGATTTACTTTTCCGGTTTTAAGGTAGTTCTGTCAAAAAATCGTTTTCTTAGGATTTTGTTGAAAATTTACAAAAACCTTCTTTGATACAATGTGCAATTGTATATTAAATTTTAAGAGGTTTCACTAAGTAGAACTCGAGATATTTATTGTCAAACATCACTTAGTGAAACTTGCTGAAATTTTTCACAGCTCTTTATTGCGCTCCAAACAAGCTTCCTTTAGTTTTTTAAAAAATCCTATAAGATTGTGATTTTTTCGATTTTCATACATACGTAACAAGTACAGGTGACCTTGGATGACCTTGAATTTTGAATATGTTACTCTTGAAACAATTTGCAACAACTTTTTTTAATAGACTTAAGCTCCAAAACTACATGGTATGGAGATAAATAAAAATAAAAATTTTTGATTTAACTGTACCGATAGAACTACTTCAACGCTCCGCACATACCATATTTTTTTGTATGCTATCGTGAAACGACTCTGTCCAGTTTTTACTACAATTTCCTCGGTAGTATACGTATTTCCGGTATGTATGCATAAGAAAAAAAAATGGGGAATGGTCCGAGGTCGGAGTACCGAATTTGCACAGCTGGTGCGTCGTTAAATCTTGTTGAGAAAGGTGAGAAAGATGGAAGGAGGAAGAGAACAAACGATGAGGAAGTTATTGGAACGTAACTCATGGCCTATGGGAAAATTTGGATCGGTGAAAGAGAAATTTTATCTGGCTCCGTGTTTTCTTTCGTTATTAAAAAAGACGCGGTTCGGGCAGCAGCAGGTTAAATAAAAGATCGCTCCGCGCGGGTTCTTGTCGGCGCGGTATCGCTTTGTATTGGAAAACGAGACAGTGCGAAGGCTCGGGAAGGAAGGTACGCGAGCTCGCTTGCTCGGCTGAAGAATGAGGATATTCATCGCGGGGAACGGCACGAGAGCTCGAACACGCGGTACTCCGGTGCTGTGCACGTGATCCCAACGTGCACAACAGCCAACGCGACGGCGGCATCGACCGCTTTTTCCCCACCACCAAAATTTCCCCTCGTTCTCTCGAGTGTTTTCTCCCACCATTTTTCCGTTCCATCGATGCCTCCTCTCGCTGCCTCCCCCGCTCCGTTCTCATCTTTTTTACTTTTCGGCCAAAGCTTATATTCCTTCTCATTGTTCACGCTTGTTCGAATAAAATTCTGAACTCGCGCCAATGTGTGCCATCTGGAAAACAAACGCCGCAATAACTTTTATCTCGAGTACCCGAAATAGTTTCTTTGTCTTGAAACAAACACTCAGATTTTGTTTCTCCTTTGAATCATGGAGTTTTTTCAAGTTGAGTCGCCGATGTCCGACGATAATACAGATCGATAGATAACACACGCCATTTACAAAAAAATCTTGTATAGAGTCTAGAAATTGCAAAACCGTACTTCTCGTTACTCAACTTTTGTTTTTCAATATGAAAAACTCCTTTTTTCTTTACTCATATAATTATTGTCATTAATATACAATGAAATGAAATGGATGATGAAATGAACGATGAAATATATGTAATATATTATATAAAGTATATATTATATGTAATATAATATATAAATATGTATATGAAATATATGTGATGTATGAAATATATTTCAGTGACAATGAAATATATGTATTTCAACTAGTATGATCGATGTTTTGAAAAACTCCAATCACTTGTTTTTCATTTGCTCGCAGTATCCTTGAGCATCGTAATTTTCAAGTTCCTTCACGTGTGTCGCTCTGACGTCTCGTTACTCCCACTGAGGATGAGACGATGAACGTTCCTTGACCAAAGTCCCTTCGTCGAAACTCACCTTAACATTTTTCATTAGACGATTACCATTCGCTCTGCTTACGTGTTTTCATACAATTTAACGTTTGGAGTCAATGTTCATGCATCGTGAAATCAATCATTTTTGTTTTTTTTTCTTTTAGACCGTATAATTATAGCAAAAAATGAAAAAAATCGAACTGATGCAAATATTTCAAATAAATCAGCGATTGCATAAAGAAATAGAGTGCATGTGAGTACGAATGTTGTACAAATTTGTTTGAACAAATTATTTTCCTATTTTATATTCGAGTTTCGAATAAGTTGACCGTGATAATATGCATAATTATCACCATACTTCTAAAAATAGTGTTCTACGTGTGCTAGTTGTCAAATAAGTTAGCGCTGCGGTAGATTCATTATTTAGAAGATAAACCTGTTCTGTTTACGTTCCAGAATCCTCGTGTTTACGTTTTTAAAACCAACTATCTTATCGATTTGAGCAAATATTGTGTTTGGAATGTTCAAGTGGTTTAACGCACGTTATTTGTCATTGAGGCGATATTTTGCGGAAAACAGGCCTTTGTTTTTTCAAAATCGGTTTTCACGCTTCATAATTCACTTCTACACTTTTGCATCTTTGGTGTATCAATCGCGTGTACGATTATACGATTTTGTTCATTTAATTCTCAAGGATCTCATTACGTCAGGCTCTGTTCGCATTCAGAATCGCAGCAGACTTTGCCGATTTCTTCAATTTGCAAACTCTGTCCTTCCTGTGCGTTATGCAATTCTTGATTTACGTTTACATTTTTATTGCCGTAATGCACTGATAATACGAGCAGATTTTTATTTTGACAGAATAATTTTTTGTTTTTAAAATTCAGTGTTTTTATTTTATATAAACGAAGATTTTGCGACTTTTCTAGGCGCATATTTCATAAAACCTCGCATAATACGCTCTATTCCGATGAATTGATTATGTACTAGTCTTTCTTAAAATAGGACATTTGATCGCAAAATTTCTTGTAGATAACAAAAATGTTACTTATTCGGGGCGCTATCCAGGAATTCATATTGAAAAATTCAAAAAATGATCTAAAAGTCAGTTTTTTCGCTCAATCAACATGAATTCTTGGATTTCGCCTCGAATAATGATCATTTTTGTTATCTACGGAAAATTTCCAATCGAATAGGCTCTTAAAATTGAAAAAAAAATTTCAAGAAAGTTGGTGAGTCACACTAGGTGTCGTGGACCCATGAAAATTTCAACTTGTGATATCTTTTCTTTTTTTCGGTGAAATCAACTTTATTAAAGGTGATTTTTAAAGATTTTTGCAAAACGAAGCGATTGGCGCAGGAATCGCGTTAATACATCAATTAAAAAAAAAATTATCACCCCTTGAATATTTTCGAAAAAATGGAAAGGGGTATACCTTCAAAAATTCGCGAAAATTTTTGAATTTTTTTTTCTCGATTTTAAGAGCCTATTCGATCAGAAATTTCCTGTAGATAACGAAAATGCTACTTATTTGGGGCGAAATCCAAATATTCATATTGAAAAAATGAAAAAATTGATCCAAAAGTCAGTTTTTTGTTTAATTTAATATGAATTCCTAGATTTCGCCCCGAATAATTATCATTTTCGTTATCTACGAGAAATTTCCGATCGAATAGACGCTTGAAAACGAAAAGAAAAAATTTCAAGAATTTTGGTGAGTCACACTGGGTCTCGTGGATACATGAAAATTTCAATTAGCGATATCTTTTCTGTCTTTTGACCAAATCAACTTTATTAAGGTCGATTTTTAAAGATGTTTGAAAAACGTATCAAATGGCGCAGGAATCACGTTAATATATCAATTACTTTAAAGGTTATAACGTCTTGAAGATTTTAAGAAAAATCGAAAGGGATACAATCCCTTCAATGGCAGCTTTTTCCTTTTTGACAGTTTTTAATCGATATTTTGCTGTTCTTCTATAAGCCATACTTCATTTAACTTCGCATAAAGCGCTCTATTCCAATGAAATCAATTAACAGCCTCATGTCTTTTTAATATATAAGATAAAATATGTTTTAAACGCAATATCAAGTTTAAACGACCGTGCATGAGACTTCGAGTAGTCAAACAAATGTCAAACATGAACACATTTGTCGAGTCAGGTGACTCATTGTTTGGGGTAAAAAGCTTGGTGCACACTTTGATCGGTTTAATGAAAAAGCGCTCTATATTAATGAGGCAGCGTCTGGTAAAGCAGACAAAACATCACCGCTTCGTCAAGGATATCTATCGTCATTAGAAAATAATTTACGCAAATGCGATTCATTTTTCCACGAAGATAATTCACGGTCTACATGCCCGTAGTCACGAATTCGCTGGATGAATATCCAGCTTCTTTTTTTCCTGTTTACAAAAAAAAGAAAGATAAGATATAGTTACGGGTGAAGGCGAAGTTTGGCCTTCATGAATTGCGTATTTAGTATAAAGATTGTACAGAATTTTGGGTCAATTGTTTGAAAAATTAAAAAAAAAAAACAAAAATCTTCATTTTTTCCTTGCGCATAAACAAAATGGAAAATTTTGCAAAGGTATACACCTCGAGCGTGAGTCGCTTGTATTTATAAATACTATATACGGTGGGTTGAATCACGCCGTTTGGAAACGGTGATGGGTACGACGAATAGTGAAGTAAACATTAAGAATGGTGCGGTAGCACGCGTTTCCCGAGTGCTCGTCCCGGTTATCCCCACCGCAGCTGACGAGAGATTCCCCTCCGAGCGAGTACAAAACACGAATGCTCGGAAAGCTGCGAGCTACGTTATAAAAGCAACGAGTCCCGCTGCAAAAGCAGTCAATTCGCCAAACGTAACTCCGCTCCGTTCAATATACGAGGCTTTTCAAGCCTGACAAACAAATAAATTTACAAAAACTAAGTGCGCTAAGAGTTACGACGCTGTCGTTTTGTGATTGAGCATTCGGGAAACGTGCATTCGGTGGATCCGATTTGTCATCCGAGTGCTAAGGAACGTTAAATATATTTGCACGTTAGGAAGGCACAATAAATCCGCGACCATGCCTGTCGAATTAGAATCCACTGGAACTCACACCCACAATCACTACACCAATGGGTAAATTTATTATTCGTCTCCTTTTCATTTCAAAGTTACGTATGAGCGTGTAAATTGGAGCGTTTCGCGCTATTTGTTTCGTTTATACTTTGGTTTCTTTGAAAATGGATATTTTTTTACTTTTGAATGATGGCAATGATTATAATATTGCAACTACGAGTTGGTATGACAGAGCTTTGTAACAAACACCGGAGTTATTTTATTTTCAAAATTCAATGCGTATAGTATTGATCGGTCGCGTTTAGCCGACTGGTTTCGAGAGAGGCATCGTAGCAACCGAAGCGTGGCGAATGGCTGGGATCAGCTGATCGCGACGTAACCTGAAATTTTCCATAGGGTTCATTTCGCTAATAATTATTTAATCAATTCATCTATGTTTACAGTGGACTATTTTTTGAGATTAATTTTCCTCGAAGTACACGTTAAATGGAAAAAAATGAGTTTACTCACTGGAATGTTTTTTTTTGTTTTTTTTTTGATGTTTTTGCAGACAAGTGAAGATGAACAAGCTCTGTCGCCAGGTGTCGATCGAGAGTCCGAGCGTGGCTGGCCGGGAGTGCGTGTTCAGTATGGACGTTCCTGTTCCGGACGTACCGAGCCAGGGAGCGAGAATTCGCGTGGTATGCGCCGGTGCTTGTTACCATCCGAGGCGATCCCCGAGTCTCTCGAGCCTGACGTCCGTCTCGAGCACGAGTAGCCTCGCGACCGAGGTCTCCGTCGAGACCGATTTTCCGATAATCTCGCAACAATCGCACCACGGGTTTCGGGACGCCGCTCTGTTTCCCGGCTACGAGGTAGCCGGCGTCGTCGAATCCCTTGGCTCGGCCGTTGGCGACGATTGCGGCTATCGAGTCGGTGACCGCGTCATTCTCTACCCCTTCGATGGAATACCGAACGGCTACGTCGAGTATCTTGTCGTTCCCGATCTCAAGTATCTCATAAAGATTCCCGATGCGATGCCACTCAGCGTTGCCGCTATGCTTCCCGCAGGTGCACTACTCGCGATGAACACTGTTTTCGCAGCTCACGAACACGTCCAGGTTATTATTTATTGCCAATTTATTAAGATAGTACATCCACGAAACGATTTATTTAGGAATTTGTCAAAATTTTTCATAAAAATATCTTTGATGCCATATACATATGTGTGTTAAATTTTGAGACGTTTCTCTGCATAGAATTCGAGATATTCATTATCGAAAATCACCGATTTTTCTACTCTCCCATAAGAGTACGTGTTAAATAGTGCAATCTTCAAATCTTTATATCTTGACATTATATCTTTATATCTTTTCTAAGAAGTAAAACTTGTTGAAGTTTGGTACAGCTTTTTAAAATACTTCAAAAAAACTTCAATTAGTTTTTTTTAAAATCCTAAATAAATTTTTTTTCTAATTTTTATATATACGTATAAAGTACGGATCACCTTGAATGACTTTGAATTTAAAATATGTTGTCCTTGATTCAATTAGTAACAAATTTTCTTAATAAAGTTTTGCTCAAAAACCACATGGTATCGAGATAATATGACATAAAAACTTTTGTTTTGACTGTACTGATGGAACTACCTTAAATTCGAGCCGGCAGTACGTTAACTCTACTCTTCGCTTCTCCACTCAAGACGATATTTTAAGCTAAATTTGGCTTTTTAAGGATGTTGTGTTCAAAAACGAAAATGATGGAAATGTTTTGAAAATTTTACACAATAATAAGGCAATTTTTTGTACCTTCCCATAAGAGCACGTGTTAAAAGTTGCAATTTTGTATAATCAATATCTCAGTAACGAGCTTCCTAATTTAAGTGAAATTTTTATATATGTATATGTACTTGCTCACTTTTTACAGCATGAGAGTACTGTTTTTGGGACCTACAATAACTTTTCCTCTTACCGTGCGTTCACACGGTCTCTCATTCCAAATGTTCCAAATAAAAAATTCCAAATATAATTTGATCGGCGTGTAAGATAGCTTGATGAATTTATCAATTAAGGTGTAGCTGATTGTTAGTTAACGATCGGTTAATCTTACTTTATTGGTGTATGGGTTCTTGCGACTTGAATACATGAAAAATTTTTTTAATTTCGTAAACCCAGATAAAAGATAATTAAATCGAATTCCGATATTCGGGTTTCGCCATACTGCCTCCAGGCTCGTTCTCATTCAAATAATGCATTTGTTTTCTAAATTCCTCAAGTGATTTTAGCTCTGGGCTGTTAAAGATTTTCGAAATTGTAGCAAATCAGGAGATAAAAAATGTCATTTACTTTTGATAGTGTTATCATGCTTCTATATAATATTAAAAAACGATTAACGATATTGTAATGTGAGATCATTTTAGCTGGAGGCTGTTAAAATATTTTCAAAACTCTACAAAATGTATAGAAAAATAATTACATTTATTTTTGATAATATTATCTTGTTTTCTACATCTGTGTAATATTTAAAAAACGATCAACAATATTTCAGGCACTGGTGAAAGAACGAGGTGACTCGGGTGTGTGTAAGATTCTTATCGTTGGCACGGGAGGTCTTGCTCTGTGGGCCCTGAGAATTGCTGCTTACTATTTCAGCAACATGAAAGATAAAGTTATGATAACCGTGGCCTCTTTGAAGGACGACGTACTGCTCATGGACCCAGAATTTCAACGGTAAGAATGATAAAAACGCTTTTTCTATCTTATCTTATTTTCAATTTTATTGTTTGCGTTGACATTCAACTCACGAGATCTACTATACACGTGAACTTCATTTTTTTTTCGTTTAATGAGTTTCGGTACAGCTGGCGAAAATAAATAAAGTTTTACATGTTTGAAGTATAGGGAATCGAAATTTGTTAAGAACACGATGAAAATTTGAAAGAACGTTCTTTGTCACTAAAGAAATTTATATAAATTCAGAAAAAAAATCATCTACATTGTTTTCGAGTAATTAAGGGTTAAGGTTACATTCTTATACACGGAAAGTATAGCTATATTATCTAAAAAATGATATTTCATGGTTCAGTTGTTCGGAAAATACGTAGCCAAAAATTCTTTAAAAAATTCGTGTTTACGCATTTCATATAAAAGAATATTCTCTCCAAATTTGAATGAATTTTTATCATTTTGTTATGTATACCGAAACACCTTAAGTTGAAGAGTGTATAGCATGATTCAAACATATTTAAATCTTTGTCCACTTATAAATTCAAGGTAATACTGTCAAGTAAATTTTAAAAAATACGTTTCATTGAAAAGCATGCATGCATCTTGAATATCGTATGAGAATAAAAATTTGAAAAGGTTTGACAGTTTATTAATTTATACATTACAAGAATTAAAAAATGTCAACCTTTAACATTAGCTATACTACAAAAGAAACTATGAAAAATAGCGATTTTTAGGAATACACACATATATTTTTATCGAAGAAGAAGATTAAAGATTGAAAAATTGATTTCCACTTACTTGAATATTCATTGATAACAGTGATATTTTGAATGATTGTTTATTTTGATAATTATAATTGAAGAGTCAACGTAGTCCAGTGGAATGAGGGTCTCTACGAGAAACAACTGATCGAGCGGACGATCGACGCGTGTCAGGGCCCGGTAGATGTCGTCATCGACTTCGGCACAACGTCGAGAAGTCTCCATCGCAGCATGCAGTGTCTGAGCAAGGGAGGCATTGTTTTTATCGTAAAGGACGTAGCTGATCGTCTGTTGCCAAAGTTTAGCAGACGAGCTGAGGAATTGCAGCAAAACATACAGCCGGTCGAGCCAGGCAGTTTGGAGCAGTTGAAAGAGCTCGTCGAGCTTGTTGGTTCCGGAGAAATCGAACCGCCTCCCCATTCGGTTTATCCGGCGGATGACGCCATGGAGGTCGTTCAGAAATTGTGTCATTCTGAGATTCACGGGAGGGCGATTCTTCGCTTTTACCCGACCGATTAGGCGATCCGGATTTTCAGGGAGATTGAAAACCTCCGAGATGAAACGAGATGAAATTTGTCGCGTTCGTTATCCTGGTTCAAATGTGTACTATCGAGCCATCCGCGAACGTTTCGTAAATGAGGAGAGAATGAGCGAATGCTTTTGGACGCTTTTCTTTGTGAGAGAGTGCTGGCAATGACATTTTCGTTGATCACATGATGCTGCTCGAATTCGACAGGAATCGCACATTTTTTTCGTTAATGTCGAGCCGAAATGTTCCTCAGAGTGAGTCACAAGCAAGAACGAGCAAGACTCATTGTCACATTTGAAGTACTTGGTAAAACGATTCAATGATACAAATGCATTTTTGGATAATAAGAAACAGCAAATCACGCCATTAAATAGTTTTTATAGAGTCTTACACAAAACACATAAATTTATTCTCAAAACTCTCGCTTTTGTCCTTTTAATACTGAAGAATGAAATGATTATTTTCCAAAATTTGAGCCACATGCGATTCAAGAAAAACGAATAATATTTTTATCGACCACAATCTTATTTTGAAATTAGAATAATTTCATTTTCTTGCTCTTCGAATTGGAATAATTGCGACTATACCGATATTTAGAGTGTAGTATCGATGAGTGAATGAAGATGATAAAATCTTGCAACACACGCATTCGTACACCGTTCGATATGAGAACACACGCAAACGAATGAAAAGGATTCTCTTGTATTCGATGATGAACCTTTGGCATAGAGAAACAAATAATTTGTATTGTATCGTACTATGACGCGTATAAAGATATTTTAATCGTCTAAAGTCGAAAAAGCTGTGGGAAAAATTCGAGCATTGCGCCAACGAGCAGAGAAATAATGAGAAATCTTGTTGTTAATCCTAGAACAGTATTTTATGAGAAAAGAGAAAGAAGAAGAAGAAAATGAGAAACGAGAGTTGATAATATCGATAATATTCTATACATTTAACTTAAGGATGTTAATTATCAGCGTTACGTTTATTTAACGCTATTTAGAATTCATTGTATCTTTGAAAGACTGTGCTTTTAATTTTTAAGTTTTTTTTTTTCGTTAGTCTGTTTCGTAATATTTCTTTATTACTTATTTTCGATTACGAAAAAGCTGGAAGTTATTGTTTAATAAGTGTAACTTATTCACTGTTAAACGACAGTGTTTGTATTATAAATGGTAATAATAAAGAACATCTGTTTTTTGTAAATAACATATCGTTGTTACATGATTTTTGGTTAACAAAAAATCAATAATAAACTGTTAGTTGATTATTGCTTATTGGTTTTGATTTTTGCATCTCCGATTAAAAAAATTTTTTTTTACTTTCTAGAAACAGTTACGATTAGACTCGATTCACAATTTTTTATCGAATCATTTAAGAGATATTAATTTCTACAAAATTACGTTACTTTTTTTAATGCCCATAAAAAATGGACGAAATTGAACATTTTGTTTTAGAACTCTTTATTCTTTTCGTAAATATAGATTATCAAAACATTCTTATGTTATAAAATATTCTATATAAAACACCTGTTAATGCAACATCCACGATATATTGAAGAAAAGTGTAGGTCACTTTGTATCGGAAAATACCCTGCTTCCATTAAAAGTATAGTCGTCTAGAGTCGTTAAAAGTTGTTAGAAAGCTGTTTCCCTCAGAAATAGCTTTACTATGATAGGACGGATTATATTTGTATAAAGAGTCATTCATGCATTTTCACCTGTTGAGCTCTTTTAAAAAATGCAAATCGCTGATCTCGAGGACTGCACATTTTTCGAAATAATTTTCAGATTTTATATGATATAAAAAAAAATTAAGAAACATTCACGTAACGCAAAAGAATTTACGAGAATCTACAATTTATTGAAGGTAGTTCTCCAGCCAAACGAAAGTCTGCAGAAAATTTTTATATTGAGTATATAAGTAAATTAAGTAGTTCCTAATTTATTAGAAAAAAAAATCGAGGGGGGTCGCCAATGTCATTTTCGAGAAAAATTGAATTGAAAATGTGCTTTTTAATACGCAAACATGGCCCAAAATAGTAAGTATGTACAATTATTTGGGTTTTTGTGTTGTTAAATATTGCATATCTAAATAGCAAAAACCTCTCATTTTGTTCGTCATTAAAAAATATGCAATTAAAAAAAAATATGGGCCTGTTACCGATCTGTCTAATAAAATAAAATAGAACTAGTGAAAATTTAAGCTACAAATCGCAGATCTCCATCGTTTCTTCAAATATTTGGCAACTTTGCTCGCAATGTAAGACTTTTAAAATATCATAAATAAATAAATAAACACATCTATGTATAATAATCATGCGTTTTATAAAAAAATGAACCACTTATTTTTATAATTTTTTGGTGACCCTACAAAATACGGACATTTGCTGGAGAACTACCTTAAACAGATTTTTCATAAAATCATGATTAGACTGAATTCAACATATTTAGATAAGCAAACGCTGTTTTCATGACCTAAAAAGTAATTTGAGTACCTTTATGTCTACTTCGATTAAATTTTGTATATTTTTATAAAATGTAACACACGATTGTCATGCAAGATTTCTTTTTGAAATGTATTATAGATATTGGAAGCATTACCTGGGAGTAGCTGAATCTAGACATTTCGATTATTCCTCCAGCAGTTATTTTTTGAGGGGTCGAACCCATGTTTATCACCATTATCAGAGCAAGCTGAATTTTCACCGGGAGTCTATGCCACTCGGTGAAATAAGCGGCATTTCCTACCCCTACACTCTAATTTTGTTCGACGATCATGTAATGATTATTGAAGTACTTATTATTAATTATTATTATTAATACTAGTTTTTATTATTTATGATTTTTTAATTTTTTCATTCATTTTCATCCATTCCTTTTTTTATTTACCATTTTTTTCATTTTTTTTCACTTTCGATTTAACTGTATATGTATACTGTTAAAATTACCTTAAATAGAAAATATTTTTAAAAATAAATAAAAGCTGAGAGACTATTAAATTCATCTATAAACATAAATATGTAGTGATAAATTTTGAAAATATACCTTTTCCTTGAGATATTCACCAACCTCGCAATATACAAATAGATTGAATGCGTATAAAACGAGAACTGGGACGTACGTTGTAATAGCCACAAGATCGTTGCTTTTCCATCCCTGTAAGATTGAAATTTATTTTCATTATCTTACATTAATTTTTTATTTGGATAGAACATTGGATGATACCAAGGAATAGAAAACTTATTTTATTTGGTATACCATTACACTGCTGTATCCAAGGGATGAAATTATCACGGTTTCCGAAAAAACTTCTATGAAGCAAATTTGTTGTAAAATCGAGTCAATTTTCTTTCCAAATCTAGAATAAAAGACGCAACTGTTCAAAGAAGATACTATTTTTCAAAAAATCATCATTTTTTAACTCCTAGAATTTAAAAGTGCTGCTCCTTTATACCCCCCACCACTAATCACGACCACAGTTACTAAAACACCTGCTTCAGGTACCGTAGATACGCTCGAAAAAGCCAGGAAAACACGATATTTGCGTTATATAAAATTTACCAATATTCACCATTGGATGACAATTTATCATTTTAACTTCACATTTGTCTCAATATTTCAAATATTTATACCTGAATACCGCGGTGATCGTAAATTTAAAAAAAAGGAGAGAGAGAGAAAGTTCGTCGATATAAAAAAAGCCAATTAATTAAATCTCACCGTAAACAGATAAGAGAATGCGCCTTGACATGAATTTTCAGATTTTACTTTTTTATCACACACGTGGTATCAAAAAACGGCCCAGCCTTTTGATCAGGTTTTATCAGTAAACGCTTTAAAATAATGATAAAATAATTATAATAATATTAATAAGAAAATAATGAAAATAATAACTCAAGTAGTCTGGCGTGATGTCGAATAGCGATTCCAATACGATTGTAGAGTACTCGATTATTCTCAAAATTCGAATTAGTATTGTCCGGTTGATTGAGATCCTCCAGTTTCGACAAAACGATTGTTATCTGGCCGCATGCGTGACCAACGAAAATAGCGCACAAATTCCACATTCCCGTGCCTACAATAATGTTGAAAAGTCCTGAATAAAAATTGCTGCAGAGAACGATCTCGTACTTGACGTTGACCCGAGTATCGGCAAGAATATTGGAGCCGGGATTGGTAAGAGCTTTCACAGTTTCATTGAATTCGTTAATAACCGTTTTCGGTGAATACAAAGGCCCGACCAGCCAGTATAAGGGCGTAACTACCAACATTCCTGAATAACTCCAAAAGGTAACTTTGTGAACCTTTTCCACAGCTTCCGTCATAATCTGACGATCTTTCTCGTTTTCAAGCATTTTCCAGTCCATTTCCATGTGTCTGTAGCAAGTCTTTACCGAGTTTACTCTCAGTGTGACGATCAGGTATTTGAAAAAGTTCGAGGTCGTGTAAACGATCGGTGGAAAGAATATTATTATTTCGTTGATTTTCGGATTTTTTATCGCGATGTAAATGACAATCGGCACGAGAATCAACAATATCGACACAGGACACAAGATCTCGAGAATTTTTCCGGCAAACTTGTCAATCGCGCTCGAATTGGTTGCGACGAGTGGCCAAATGCCGAAAGCTCTAAAAAACCATCTCGTGTGCTTCATCGCGAAATTCATGTCCTCGACGTAAAATTCGTTTGTCAGGGGCTTCATCGATTTCGAATGGTTTTTGTTACGATTCATGGCGCATCGGTTGAAGTTTCGCGAGTAAATGGTTTCTCAGAAATTTTTCAATAGTTTTCGAGTTCTTTTTCACGTGAAACTTATATCTTTACAATGTATTGCGTGTAACCCAAGTCGTGCATTTTTCATGAATGTATACGCTCACTTTTTCTTCGTCCCGAGTTTTTACCAACGATATAATTTTTTTCATCTCTTCTTTTTCATACATCTATACATTAAATTTTTATTCATCAGTTTTGCGCAAAATAAATTTTCCCGAACATGCAAAACTTTTTTTTCACTCATTTCATTTGTCTTTCGTTTGAAAGTTTTCCCCTACCTTATTCTATGTGGTTTAAAATTTTTTAAAATATCATTTCGTGAATTTTATTCCTATTATTGATAGGGAAGAAAATACCAGGCTATTGAAATTTAGTAGTGGATGAACAGTCATTTCTATCGAATATTGTTTCATTTTACTATTTCAATGACTGTCTGAACTAACCAAAGTCGTGAGATACTACACAATAATATAACAAAAAAATACGATTTTTAAATTTTTATTATAAATGTGGTAATTTTTTAAAAATATTTATCAGTGATTATAATACTATACTATAATACTAAATTCATCGGAATAACTCTAGAATTTTTTTTCTGCGCATGTTTATGGTAGTGTCGAGTAACCGTAAAATCACAGAATTTCTTCATAGTTTTTTTTTCACATTTACAGTGATTTGCGACTTAAAGTTTATTAGGAAAAGTTGTTGCAGATTAAAAAAAAACTAAACGAAGCTGCTTCAATATTGTATAAAAATCTGGGCAAAATTTTAGGAAGCTTCACCGTCTGGAAGTTGAGATATTTATTGTTGAAAATAGCAACTTTTGACACGCGCTCTTATGGAAGGATACAAAAAAATGTGATGGTGTACCAATAAATATTTCGACTTCTGTTCGGTGAAACTCACTATAATTTGATATACACGTGCACACTATTCTAAAAAATGTTTACGAAAAATTTTAACAAAATCTATCGACATTCATTTGAGTCGAATCGAATCTTGGGGTCGTGCCAAAATTTGTGGCTGATGGAAGTCAAGGATACCAGCTTTTTTGGTAATGTTACGATTAACAAAAATTACATTAAAAATCGTACTCTTCAATTCTTTTTATCTATAAGAAAATACAATCGTGGAGGTTGATCCAAAAGTCAACAAGGCAAGACTATCTTTTAAGAATCGACGATAATTATTACTCCATAGTTCTTAACATATTTAAATACACAAACGATGTTTTTATAATCTGAAAAAAATCAATACCCATTTCTCACACGTCAGTATAACAAAAAATCTTGCAGAATGAGAATTTTTTCCTAACTGTAATGACGATTTTGAAAATAATCGATTCGAAAGTAAATTGTTCTTTTCAAGGATTGATATATCTCTTTAAAAAAACCTGATGAAAATAAATTTGACTCACTTCGCCAAAGGTGATTCTTGAAACATCCATCATTCCTCCAGCACTGAGTTGAATAGGCCTTGCACTTATAAATATAATAACGATGAGATGAAGACTCGTTTTGACTGGCAAATTGTACCAGTCAATCATATACGCAGCTTTTCCGACTTCTTCACACTGTCAAATTGTATTTAAAGTTATGACTAAGCGAGTCTCCCTTCTGACGATTGCGTTCGTTCTATTAGTAATTTCGTATTTGAATAAAGTTTACCTGCTCTTTCAAGGTTTCGCCGATCTGGCAATATAAAAATAAGTTGAAACATAATGATCCCAACATTGAGGTGTACGAAAAAACTGTTACCGCATCGCTGTTTTCCAATTCCTGCAACCGATTTTGTCGATTCAACAATTACTGTATCAATAAAATTATTCCGCATTTGCAAATTTTATTAAAATCAACATTTATTTATCATACAAACCGATATCCAAGTATATGCTAGAAAGCACATGAGTAAAGTTTGGCATATAATTTCTGTGAGGCAAATTTCATTTAAAACTTTTTTGATGTAACTGCAAAAACTAGAAAATAAGAAAAAACACTAATAATATACTTAAAAATTTTTCACACAGAGAAAACAGTATTATGTTAAAAAAAGCCATTCATTCTTTAAATAAGTCAATATTTTTGTCACCTCTCGTAAGAGAGCCTATGTTAAAAGTTATCATTTCATACAATTAATATCATCATATTAACATCAATAAAAAGCATTCTCAAATTTTTCACACACATTCTAATAAGTCAAAGAACGTTAATACAATGAATTATTGAATTATTTTGGAAAAAATTTCAATTGGTAATCTCGCTTTTACGTTACGTCCTTAAATTAACACACACCCATCATTGTATACTATCTTTAGTAATAGAGAAACGTAAATTTTATTCGCACAAATTAAATTATTTTTACCTAAATAGTCTCGAATGACCGTGAATAATAATCGCGATTTGACCCTTGAGGATGCCATCATCTTTATCCAGTTTATCGAGTTTTTCCAGCCTGGAAATAATGACCTGCGTCTGTCCACAGGCATGATAAACAAGAATTAAGGCTAGATTAAAACAGCCCATTGCAACGGTTACGATCGACAGAGCTGATACATAATATGCGAAGAAAACAATTTGATAAATGACAGGCGCTTGAACGTCGAACAAAAGATCACCACCGGGATTAACAAGTGGTTTTATCGTTTCATTGAATTCATTGACATAACTATGTTCCAACATAGGCAGAATAAAGTGATATGTTGTACATCCTGCGTAAATAGCCGAAGTTACTATGAGGGCCAATTTTTTAGCAATTTTCATATTTCTAATCATTATTTCTCGTTCCTCCAGAGTCTCCATTTTTTCCCAGTCGTCTTTCATATGTTTCATGCAGTCTTTCACGTTGTTCTTGCGAAATATTAAGCAAAAGAATTTCATGGAGTTGAACGATTGATAAGTTAATGGGGTGACCAAACTCATTAGAGCTGCTGAGTCGATACGGTAGGCTATAAGTTCGGCATACAAGGGAACCAACACTATACTCATTGAGAATATCGCGAGAATTCGAATGAAAATAGCCAATTTTCTTTCAAATTTTGAAGGATTTGGAATGACAAGACTCCATATTCCCAAAATGCGAAAAAGATATTTCGTGTAACGTATAGAATCGCTCAGACCGAATATAGAGCTGTTTTGTGGAGAAGAAATAGCAGGATTGGATTTTTCACCCTTCCGACCCATAGCAAAACCTTTCGAAAACTAACTGTCGAGAAAGTTTCGCTCCTTTTCTCTTCTAAATTTTTAAAAAAGTTTTTTTAACAGACTCCATGAAGTCTCAACTGTTTTTCTTCGTAAAATGAAAATGAGTGGATAAAGACGAATCGAAAGAGTTTAAGGAACATGAATAGTGAAAAAAAAGTGAATAGAGAATGCGTTCAAGAAAAATTGCTAGGGGCCTGCGCACGACTATTTTCTTATGTTCGATCAAGAGACACGGCAGTGTCTCGACGTCAAGTAATGAAAGAAAGCGAGAGCCTGACGTGTATTTTATCTGTAAGACTGCATTAATTTCACATTTTTCGATATTCATATATGTGGCTATTTATCTTTATTTATACAGATAAATAATATGGTTAGATCGTTTGAATGTTAACTCTAAATATATTTTTTCTTCGATCAAAGAGCGCACACTAACTCATAAAACTGTGGCTTATGGTGAACACACTGCGTGACAGGATATAATTTTCGCTTATTTTATTAGCAATGATACTTGAAATTTAGCTATCAAGAAACTATCGTTAAAAAAATTCAATAACAATAATCCATTTTCGTATTTTTGTTAATACCTCTCTAAGGTGAGCTGGCTGGCGAGTTCTTAGGTTCGTTTTCGCTCCGAAACGAATTGTTAGAATTGCTCCGGCGACTGTCGTCCTTATTATCGCCCAATTTATCGTGTTCGGAACTTGGCATCCAAGCGTCGAGAAATTGAGTTGCACTGCAAATTTCGAAGATAAGGTAAACGTCCCAATAGTTGGACAGCTAAGGATTTTCTTATTTTATCTTTTTTTTTAATATAAAAAAAATATTATCTGATATTTTAGCGATCCAAAACTCATTTTATGTGTTAATTTTAAACAATATTTCTAGTAAATAAATACTTAAACGTTTAAATATGTAGAATGCCCCAATAGTTGGACCCTCAAAATCCACCTTCTGTCTATAGGGTTGAGAGAATTTTTTCTAATAAATAAATCAACGTTATGAAAAATACACTTCTACGTACAGGAAAAATAATCCATACGATTTTATTGAGAAAAAAATAATTCAAATATTAGAAATAACACGGCAAAAATTGTTCAACTATTCACTGTTATTCACTTAATCAAGTGCTCAGCAAGGAATGAACGAATGAAGATACGAATAGAAAAATTAATGAAATAAAAAAAATCAACGGACAATAAAAATTAATAATGAAAATTATGGAAAGTGGAGAGTGAGCCTTACTCGAACATCAAAAATTGCGCGCAGATGTGAACAAAGCCATTTTGTACGTCTTTTTTTAAATTTCTATTGTATACCGCTCTTTTGCTGTAAAATGGTTCGTTGATTATCGGGCCTCCAAAATTTTGCGATAAAATTTAGTATACGTTGCAATTAATACGTTAGTTTTCTTATATCTAAATTTTAATATTATTATTCACTTTTTCATTTATATATTATTCACTTATATATTATTCACTTTTTAGAAATCGAGGCATTTATTCTCAAAAAAAGAAAATTTTCGGTATATCTCCCAAAAAAGCCTAATGTTAAAAATTGATATTTTCGAAAATAAATCTCGATTTCTAAATTATAAAGCATTCTCCAGTTTTTCACAGCTTTTATTATGACGCCGAAAAACATCAATGCAAAGTTTTAAAGAATTATCTTGGGAAAAATTGCAGATGGTAAATTTGCCTTTACGTTACACATAAATATACTTAAATAATCCATTTTATACTAGAGAATGATTTTTACATAGGTGTATGCGTCTATTAGAAGCTTATTGTTGTAGTTCATTCGATTTAAATCGGGAAAGCAATTGGTGAATTTGTAAGCTTTTACCAATAATTTATTTTAAAAATAACTATCATTTAATATAAAGATAAATAAAAAGATATAACGAATTTTTAAAAATTATGCCATAGTAAGCCAACTATCTTTAATTTATCAATATGTAATGATAAAGTGTCAGTGAACTCACGATCAGTTTACATTTTTTTTATTTTAATTATACAGGAAGATAGAATTATCAAGGGTACATCGAAGTCTGATAAAAACCGGCCACCTTTCAATAATGGACATTAGCCCGTGTTTCTGATCATATTCAAATATGCAAACGATGTTTTAATTATCTGAAAAAAACAATACCAAATATTTTCTAATTTTTCTAACAAAAAATTTAACAGAGTACAAACAATTTGAAATTAAACATTTTTTTATGGACTAAATTCTTAGTTGTTTCACACAGGAATAAATAATTAATTATTGAAGGAGTAGGAAAAAAGTGGACTTACATTGATAAAGGTAAGTCTTGAAACTTCCAGCATTCCTCCAGCACTGAGTTGAATATCCTTTGCGCTCATATTTATAATCATTATGAGGTGAGCACTCGTTTTAACTGGCAAATCGTACCAGTCCATCATGTACGCCGCTCTTGCCACTAATTGGCACTGTCAAAGTGTTTTTTAAATTTTTATATGCTTGTAATCATTATTACTATAAAGTGTTGCAAATAATGTAACAAAGAAGTGATAATTTGACAAGGATTACCAAAAATGCAAGAGCAAGTGAGAAAATGACTGATGGCATGTCATCGATCTCGAAAGGTAACGAGAAATTGCTTGATGATGAGTAGTCGAGAGACTCGTTAAAGTCTCGGGACGATTACATGTCACAAGACTCAAAAAAGTGTATATCTTTCCAAAACGTTAGGAAGCCTATGTTTTTTGCCATCTATCGGGTTTGGTGTTTTTTATTACGATGCTCCGAACGTTTTGATCGATGTTACACAGGGCAAATTTTCATTTTTTTTAAATTAAAAATAGCCTAATAGAGCGATCATAGCGTCGAGAAGTGACAGGAAAAACAACCGATAGTGTAATGGCATGAAATGTCCAATCGGAAGACAGATGTTTTTCAAAAATCTTAAAATGTTATTCAAGGGTATTCTATATTGTCGGTTGTTTGATATTTCGCGGTAAAATTTGTTGTATGCTGGATTACATGTTACTTATTGACTTCTATCCAAACTTTAATATCATTCACCTGGAATTCGACATATTAAATCTTAAAAATCGAAATTTTTCTGTATTTCTGTAATAAAGCTTTATTCAAAGATGTGATTTTCGACGATAACTACATATGTATTTTGATTTCTAGAAGGACAGACCTATTTTGGAAAGCCTAAAAATCATATGTCGTATAGTACCGTTGTCGAAATAATTGCCAATTTGTAACAAAAGTTGTTATTTTTTTTTTGAAAAAAATAAAAAGTGAGAATTCAGTTCTGTTAATTTGTTGAGGATTTTATTCCTTTGCATGTATTATTTACTCATTTTTCAAATTTTTTGTTTCGAAGGGAAGGAGAGAGCTCGGAAGGGGTGAAGCAAAAAGATAGGATTGGAGGGACTTTTCAGAATATTCTAAATTTTTCTGGATAAATGCTCGAAAATTCTAGAAAAATCTGAAAGTCTCTTATAAATTTTTGCCTCCCACAGTTACTGGAAGCACCATGAAAAATAGTGACCGATCGTGGGCGTTTAACTTAATATGATATAATGATATAATATGAGTACAATGAATTGCGATTGACGCGGAACGGCAAAATAAGAATTTGTTAAATTTATCAAGGCTTAAAACGCATAATGTTAGGGACAGGGTCACTTGTGGTGGGCAGTAGTGATAAGGGAGAAGGGGGCAAAATGGGCCCCCTGAAATTTCTAAAACCAAAAAATTTTAGGGGCGCATTTTGCCCCCAAATATTAAAAAACCTAAAAATATTTGGGGGTAAAATGGGCCCCTAAAATTTTTAATGCGCAAAGTGTTTGTGGGTAAAATGGGCCCATTAGATTTTTGAAAACCTACAAATATTTTTTCGACCAAATGCATGGGCTTCTAAAATTTTTGTCAAGTAGAAATGGTTAAGGAATAATGAGAATAATGGAATAAGGGGTAAGCAAGATCACGAGTTCAATAGCATTATTTTCCATAATTATTCTCCAGAATTGAACGCATTTTAAATATTGTATGATGTCTTTGCACGAAAATAAATTTTTCTCAAATTCATAAATTAGTTATTGAACAGAAAAGTAACAAGAAAATTTGATTCAAGAACAGGTCCATTTTGCTCCAAATTTTTATCTTATACTGTTAGTGCATTTTTATACTAAATATACGGCAAAAAACTCAAAAATATGATACGAGTAAAAAACTCACATTATAAAATTTTTTTTGGTGGGGGGGGAGGGGGGCATTTTGCCTCACATTTTTTGATTCTTTATCTATAGTCGATACAGCAAATTAACACCAAATATTTGACAAGGGATTTAAAAAAAGTGAAACGAGTGAAAAAACTGAGGTTTTAAACTTTTTTTCTTAAGGGGCCCATTTTACCCCCTCCCTTCCTTCCCTACACCAACACGTATAGTGTTATGCATCCTTGATTGAGACTGTCTATACGTGTAATTCGATAATGAAGGCAATATGAGATTATTGAATGTCATGTCTTAATAAGAATTACCTGTTCTTTTAAGGTTTCGCCGATCTGACAATACAAGAACAAATTAAAAATTAACGATATCAATAATGTGGTGTAAGAAATCATTCTCGTTGAGTCATTGTTTTCCCATTCCTACAACCGATTTCACTGATTAATTACTAGTTTTATGAACGATTAAACTATTGGTTGAAAGATTGATCAAAAAAATTATTGTTCAACATTTATAAATGGTAAAAACCGATAACCAATGGAATGCTAAAAAGCAAAGGAGCAATGTTTGGCATAAAATTTCAAGGAGACAAATTTCTTTTAATACTTTGTCGATATCCTTGCAAAATCTGTAAAATAGAAAATAAAATATATTAACATTTTATAAAAAATTTATCACACAGAGAAAGCAATATATGATACACATGTTAAACGCTTAACGTATTTTGATTAATTCTTTATACAAAGTAAATGTACACAAAGTAAATGTTAAAATGTGTACAGGTAGATTTCGCTCTAAATATCATTATAAAGAGATGGTCCGTACATCCAAACGTTTACCATTAATAAATATAGAAAAGAAAAATGTAATAATGAAATAATAGAATTATTCTCACTTGAGTAGTCTCGTATGCGTGTGGATAATAAACGCCATCGGATCTTTGAAGATTTCAGCATTTTTATATAATTCTGCTGAACGTACGAGTGCTTCCATCCTAGCGACGATAATGTCAACCTGGCCACAGGCATGATAAACGAACATCATGGCGAGATTGAAACAAGACATTGAACTGGTTACGATAAATGCCGCTGAAATGTAATAGATGACGAAAACAGTTTCGTAAACAACGGGTGCTTGGACGTCGAAAAAAAGATCGCCTCCTGGATTGACGAACGGTTTGATCGTTTCATTAAATTCATTGACAAAACTTGGTGCCATCATAGGCATTAGGAAATTATATACCGTACATACAAAGAACATAGCACAAGTTACAATGACACACAATTTTTTACAGCTTTTCATTTTTTCTGTCATCATATCATAATCTTTGGAATTATCTATTGATTTCCAGTCGCTTTCCACGTGACTCAAACAAATTTTAATATCTTTTGTTCGATAAATTAAACATAGGTGTTTCGAGAAATTAAATGCCTGGTAAGTTATCGGGGTCATGATATCGAGCATTTCACTTGCAGGAGTACGCATGGCCATTATTTCAGCGAATAACGGAAACAATATAATACTCATGACAAATGTAGAAAACGGTCGCATTATAATGGACAATTTTTTTTCCAACTTTGAAGTATTTGGATAAACGATGGTCCAAAGCCCCAATATCCGTAATAACCATTTGACGATGCCTGTATATTCATTAAGGCCGAAATAACGATCGTTTTGTGAAGAGTGAATAACAGAGTTTGCTTCATCAGCCTTCCGATCCATAGCAAAGCCTTTCAAGTCGCGAACTAACGGTCAAGAAACTTTGCCACATTCCACCCACGTCGATTATTTTTTATCGATTTCTGTAAGACTCGTGGCTCCATTATAAAATGAAAGAAAAAAACAAATAAAAGACGTTGCAAAAAAACATATGGGCAGGAAAGAAATGAATAAAGAATGCGCTCGCAAGAAAATTGCTGGAGACCTGCGCACGAGTATTTCTTTATAGCTTCTGTTTCCACCGATTCTCTCTTCTTGAAGAATCGCTTTTTAGAGAGTTTTGAGGGGTTTCTCTATTTCTACCAAGGGTCTTACTTTTCTACGCTTACGCGGACTTATTCGATAATGTGCGTTTTTTATCGACAATTAACATTTACATTTGAAGAAATAGGATAAAAATGTATACTTTAAAGTTATTTTTTTTTAATAACATAATTTGTTTTATCGAATCTTTAACAAGTGCATTTAATAGTGTCAACAACTTGTGATTCAGGTAACAAAAATTGATTTCTACCGTTCATTGATGATAAACACGCTTTTAACTTGACTACATATTAACGCATCGAACGATAATTTGTACATTTTTGCAATTACGACCGAATGAAAAATTATTTCTTTTTCAATGTTTTCGAAATTGTTATTCTGCCACGGCTTGGAGCATGTTAAGATACGCGACCGAAGTTTTTATAATCTGTAAGAAAAATATAAAGGAGATATTGCATGCATGATGGAAACATAAAAAAGCATTGATGAATTAAAATGAATATGGAATATTCCACGATTCGCTTACGCTGCCAAAGCTGTAGATTGACAGTTCCATCATTCGTCCAGCCGTCAGCTTGCGCGGTTGATTAGCCATCGCAATTATCATGACGAGAGCGAGGGCTATTTTTTTCGGTAAGTGATACCAATTGGTCATATAAGCGGTTCTGCCAATTTGTTCGCACTGCCAAAAATCCGAGTAAGGAAATTCACCATTATTCACGAATTATTTATTAATTTTTATTATTTGTTGTTATTTCTCTGAAGTGCAAAAATTAATCATAAGAAAACAAGCTCGAAAAATTATGGTCACCTGTTCCTTGAGAAGTTCGCCGATGTGGCAAAAGATAAAAATGTTGAAACACAACGATATGAGTAGCATGACATAAGTGACTATCGCCACCGTGCTGCTATTTTTCCATTCCTATGAAAAAATTTATTGAACGATTTTAACTGTCGTATTCGTAATCAGTGTAATAAGTGGCAAGTGAGAAACGAAAGCAAGCTTAAATGTAAATATTTTTTATGAATATACGGCTATATATAAAGAGAACAAAATAAGTGTATATTGGGTTAAAATATGTAAATGCACCGTCATGCAATAATATTCGAGCAAGCATATAATTATTGTCGAAGCGACCACCTCGACAAGGCACATTTCTCGTAGAATGTCATTGATTTTTGATGTAAATCTGCAAGAGAACCCCAAAATATGTTTTGAGACTTTTTCTTCTTAAAAAAAAGATTCTAGAAACGTAAATAAATAATCAATATGTTATAAATAATTAATTTATTTTCATAAATCTTAGAAAAATTCCATTGTTCATTTACTTATTATTAATTCTTATTAACTAACATCTATTATCACAATAATAATAAAATTATAAAATACAAAAATTCATACCCGAGCACTTTAACATGTTTTTTAATAACAAAAATCATTTCTTCTTCAATATCGCGCTCCTGCTTCTCGTTATTGTCAAAATCATTCAAGTTCTCGAGTCTCGAAATAATTATCTGAATTTGTCCGCAAGCATGAGACACAAGGATGGCGGCAAGATTGCAAACTGTGGTGACAATAGTATAGAGAAAAAAAGCAGCGATGCAATTGCAAACAAAAACGATCTCGTAATTGTAACCCGCTTGGGTATCGACAAAGAGATCAGCTCCGGGAAAAATGAGAGGCTTGATGGTCACGTTGAATTCGTTGACAGTTTTTCCCCTTCAGGTAAAAAATACAATATAGCTTCTCAAACCCTGTATTCTATTTAATTTTAATTTTTTTGAAGTAAAAGATGTATTAATTCTAACCACTCGTACTTCTAGTCAATATCGCACACATTATACTCATGTAAGATTCAATAAGCACCAATCAACTTTAGAATGTTCTCTGACTGATTGTATGATATCTCAAAATTATCGATACCAAATTTCTACTGAACACATTCAAAATAATGTAGTTATGCTATTACAAAACTAACTACGTTCAAGAATATTACTTTTAATGCTTTATTTATGGTACAGATTTTCAAAGTATTTTTTTTTTCATTATTGGGAATTTTTTTAAGTCACTGACTTTAAATATCAAGTAAAGTGTAAAAAATAACTGAGAGTAACATCGCGACATCCTAAGGTAAGTTATAAATTTAAAAAATGAAAAAAAAATTTTTTAATAATAAGGTGCAAATTTTCAAAATAATTTTTTGATCGTCTCGTAAAAGTGGCACAGATGCTCAGTCTAACAACAATGATTTGCTTTCGACTCTAATATTTTGAGCGCTGCATAACGTTATAATACTTAGTTATGGTTTTACTGTGAAGAAAATTATTTTGGTATTGGACAGACTCTGTTGTAGCGATTGGAGGAAAATTACCGTAAGAGTGGCATTATTGCTTGATAAAAAATGGCACTGCTGTACATCGAAGCGGCACAAACGTAAGTCAAAAATTTTCCAGTTCTTAAATTCTTGAGCATTATTTCACGATCTTTCGTATTCTGGGGATCAATGCCTCGCCAGTCTCTTTCCATGTGTTCGATGCACCATTTAATGCTTTCTCGACGATAGACGAGAGCAACATTTTTCAAAATGTTCGCCAAACGAAAACCGATAGGACCAAGAAGGACGATCAATTGTGGACGAGGTACGTCTCTGACGATTAAATGCGTTATTATCGGTATCACAAGAAAAATAATCACGATCGAGGGTAGTGGAATTGTTAATCTGACGAAGGACTGAATTTTAGAGGGATTTTTTATAACGCAAGGCCAAAGACCGAGAACGGTGAAAAAAATTTTTGTATACTTCATCGCCTCATTCATATCTCTCCTCTGATCTTTCGTCAGATCGTCGAAAATTTCACGATCCATGGATAATATATTTAAAATCACTATAATATATGTTTATATATTTTTTGACTGCACTGACAAATAGTTTGCTGATCAAACTTATGAGGGAAATGATTGTACCAACGACTGGGACGTAGTTTTACTATTTCTCTCAATTTTTTCCCGTTCATTGCGTCTCGAATCTCATTTATGATGCATGAACCTGGCAACATTTTATTGCAAATTTCGAAGATAGAATTTCAGAGAGTTTCAAATAACACGGAAAAAATTATATAAATAATAAAATGTTCAGGAAAGAAAAAACGAATGAAGATACAAATAGAAAAGTTTGCGAAACAAAGAAAATTGAAATAGAAAGTAGAGAGTGGGCGTCGCTTGAATCAGAGTTGCGCAGAAGTGAACATAAAAGTATTTGACATATACAATATTTTTTCACATTTTTTCATACTGTTCTTTCACTTTAAAAATAAAAACAAAAATAATAATCTGTGCGGTGCGTTTTACGCTGTAGAATAATTCTTTCATCGATTTGACTATTAGAAGCTTGTAGTTGTTCGTTCGGTTCAAAACTACGAGTGCATCATTAAATTTACGAATTTTTATCAATAATTTACTTTAAGATTGATAAAAATGAAAAAATATAATAAACGATTTTTTTTTCGTTTAATGCCACGGTGAGAGAATTTAATTTAATTTATTGGTCGGTAAACATAAAGTGCCAGTGAATTCACAACCAGTTTGACATCAAGTTTTTTAATCGTAATGATTTTACAAACTATAATGATCAACCAGTACAATATTTGTTCAAGAATTTTATTTTGCTAAAATTTTGTCTAAAATATCGAAACTGAAAAATATTAAGTTAACCCTGAGAGATATTTTTTTTAAAAGTGTTTTTCACATAATTCGAAAAAAGGTCCGAAACTGGCGAATTTATCAAATACTAATGGTGCAAAATATCGAGTTGTGCATAACCCCAGCAGTGTATCTTATTTTTTAATATAAGTGTGCATGCCTAGGTTTAAATTAAAAAAATTCAACTGATTTTTGTTGAATACCAAATCACTTTAGGCTAAATTTCAAGCAAGTTTTAAAACTATTGCCATATATTCTGTATACGCAAAACCATCCACATAGTACATTTTACGCCCAAGGTAGATTAATTCAGTTTACTAAAGCCATAAGTATAATTAAGATGAAATAATTAAGAGACTAATTTTTCCGTTTGAGTTTAATATTTGTAAAGTTGAGTTAAAATTTACAAATTTTCCTGATATGTCACCTTCAAAGTTTCTTCTCTGACTGACCATTCATCGACACATTTTTTCTATTTCTCTTTCTGAACGAGTATTTATCACCCTTTCATTATTATTTTTTGAATTCTGCGCATGCCGATTCTCGAGCTTTTTTCTTTCTTGATCCAAGTCTAGGGCGTGGCTATCTGTCTACCCTCTATAAAATCGACGATATATTGAAAACCAATAGCAATAAAAATCCACTTTCTTTGCACAATTCAATAAATGTCCCGTACCTTTCATTACTTTTTCTCCTTTTTGAATGTAGAAAATAAAAATGCTCAACCCTTTTTCTCCCCCAATATACGTATTTTCTTTACTGTCACAAAAAAACCTCTTCTCTCGTGCTTTCCCATCATATTCACCGGTTTAAAGTTTTTTTCCTTTTCCTTATTCTTCTTTTGTTTCACATAAGGTCTGTTATTTGAATGCAAAAATAAAAATATTCTTCTTCTTCGACGTGTATTTTTTCTTCTGTCACAAATAAAACTCTTCTCTCGTGCTTTCCCATCATATTCTCCGTTCTAAAGTTTTTTCTCTTTTTCTTTTTACCGAACGAAAGCTTTTATGCCACATTTCTGTTTTTTTGAATAAAAAAATAAAAAAATAAAAAAATGCAACACTTCTTCTCCTTCGATGTGTTATTTTTCTTCTGTCACAAGTAAAACTCTTTTCTCGTGCTTCCCCATCATATCCTTCATCGGGTGCAACGTTTTTCATATTTTTGTTATAGAAAAAAGTTCTTTTGTCACATAAAACGCATAGCCTGTCTCATTCATTTCAGTGTAAATTATATTCCACATTTGGGGGTTAGAAAGAAAGTGAGAAAATATTCCATTAATAATACATAAATTAAATAATAATTCAAAAACTGAGAAGTAATTAAAAAACCATTCAATAAGACTTGGGTTAAACTAAAAATAGTTGGAAATTATTTACGAATGAAATCTTGCTTTGAGGAGAAAGATATATTTCATGATTTTAATTTTATTTTACACTATAATTTCTGAAATTTCAAAATACTACAGACCATTTTCATTCTCTA
Source organism: Cremastinae sp. A BG-2022a (assembly GCA_030522545.1). Classification (NCBI taxonomy): domain Eukaryota; kingdom Metazoa; phylum Arthropoda; class Insecta; order Hymenoptera; family Ichneumonidae; species Cremastinae sp. A BG-2022a. The sequence continues at coordinate 27,596 of JAPYYW010000455.1, read as the reverse complement.
CTGTGACGACAAAGAATGGTGAAAGAGTTTCGAATCATAGAATTATGACAACGTTCGTAACATGTTCTGGTAAATAATCGACGTTTTCATAATCTATAAATGGAAAAAAAACTTTATTAAATTATCTGTTTGTATTTAAAATGAAAAAAGTCAACATGAAAGCGATAGTGATGTAGAAATCTAATGACAACAAAATGCAAATGAAAAAAAGTACCAATATCGAAATTTATTCTTACGAGTCCGAAAGTGCATATCGAGAGTTCCATCATACCTCCGGCTGTGATTTTGTGGGGATAATTAGACATTGCTATCATCAGGACAACGCAGAGTCCTTTTTTCTCTGGTATTCTATACCATTCGATCATGTACGCAGATTTACCGACCTCTTCAAACTGTCAAGACAATAATGTTTTCATTATTACAAATATTATTTTTTCGCTAACGAGAGTTTATTAACATATTTACATAAATTTTATACACATATTTATAAACTAAACTAGCACGTAAATAAGACGATAAGATTTTATTGAACTTTCTAACAAGTTTATATATTTTTTTACTTAACATTTTTATGATTACCTGTTCCTTCAACAGTTCACCAATATAACATAGTATGTAAATGTTATAAGTATAAGAGACAAGTAACAAAAAAAATGTAATGGTTTGAAGTTTGTCCGCAACTTGCCAGTCCTGGAACATGAGAGGCATTTATAAGTACATTTTTATTCGTCAACGAGGTTTCAAAAAAATAATTATTTCTGTTTCATACCATGACGTAATATTCGAGTAAACACAGTATCAGAGTTGCGAAAACAACCTCGACGAGACAAATCTCCTTGAGAGCATCGTCGATAATGGATGAAAGTCTACAGTGAAAAAGTTAAAAAGCCAATAGTTAAATTTGTGCAAATAAAATAATTTAAATTTAAAAAAACATGTTTTATGCATTAACAATGAATCGAATCGGTATATAAATATGTGTGGTATATATATTTAAAAAAAAATGATAAGAACGAGTGAGACGAATAAAAAATTACCTCAGTCCTCTGACATGACAGAGCAGCAACGAAGAAATTCTCGTTTCAATTTCTTCGATGTTCTCACCTTTGTCCATCCCGTCGAAAAGTCTCTCGAGTCTTGACATAACGATCTTTACCTGTCCGCAGGCGTGGGTGACGAACAGAGCCGCTAAATTGCAAGTCGTTATCGTTACGGTGAATCTGATAAATGCCGAAAAACAAATGGCGCAGTAAATAATTTCATAAGTCGGACTTTTCTGGGTGTCGACGAAAAGATCGTAACCGGGATACGCCGGGAGAGGACGAATCGTTTCGTTTCGATAATTAACGCTTGATCCTTTGATAAGCGGCATAACCGCGTGCAAAAAAATGCCTCCGGTGTATAAGAAAATGCTCGAGATCGCGGTTATCACGTGCTCAACCCCCGAACTTTCCGCCATTATTCCCCTGTCGATATCGCTCGCCACGTTCATCCAATCTCTTTCCATGTGTCCCATGCACTTTTTAATCGACTCTGAGTGATAAATGATGAAGAGATATTTCAAAATGCTCGCCAAGCAGGGCGATATGTAACCGATGCTCACTCTGGCTGAAACTTTGTCTCGAACGCGAAGCATTACGTGCAGACTCGTGGGAACAAAAAGAAATGCCATGCTCAAGATACTGAACGCGAAACAAAAATAAAATAAAGATAACGTCAGAAAATTAAGAAAGAATATTATTTTTTTGTTCATTGTTATACATAAATATAATATTTGATTTTTTGTACTATTTTGTTTCAATCTATAATTATCTAGATGTTTAATTTATCGATAAATTACCTCAGTAGAATTAACATTTTTGAAAAGTATCGGGCAGGCTTCGATACTCGATTCGTAACCATTGGCCAAATTCCAAGAATTCCCAAAAGCATTTTCGTATAGAGATTCATGTTTCTCAAGTCCGATTCGTAAAACTCGTTCGCATTTTTTTTCACCCCTTCCTTTGCTCCTAGCTTATCCGCTTTCCGTTTTTTGTCGTTCATTTTTATTTTCTTTTGCTTCTGTCGCTTTATCGAACGCACTTCTTACGCGACTGACATGCGTCAAGTTTTATACAACATTTCCATCGTAACCCTTTTTTTTTGCTATTTTATTTTCTCCATTTTTCTCTGTAACTTTGTTTTTCCTCTCTTTTCTTACTTTCGAACGATTATTTGTTTGTTTCTTTTTTTTTAGAAATTAATGTAAAGCCTGCGCACTGAAAATTACAGATTTCCCCCCACGCTGCATCGTCTTTGTTTTTTGTTTTTAGTTCTTTTTTTTGCAATAAAAATCAATCGAGAGTGGGCAAGAGTTTCGAGAGTTCAGTTTGAAGTTTGAAGCTCCTTTCTACGATTGCGTTTTAACAATTATTGTGCCTGGCTCACTTCTCCCTCCCAGACCGAATTATTCGGAGTAGGGAAACTATTCGTTCGACCGGGGAATTTTACAAGTGTCTCTTGACTCGTTGCGAGTAAATATCACGTATTGCCCAAAAATTATTATTATACCCACAAAGTTACATAACAAAATTTTCGGAGTAATTTAATAAATATAAAAAAAAATTTTTTTTGAGTGTCATTTTATGATGAATGACGAAAGTATGTGTGATAAAAAGAACAATTACGAGGCACTTCGGGAGAATTTTCGCAATTTCACAAGGTACTATATATATGAATAGAGACCCGAATTCTGCAAACTTTCTATTTCAATTAACAATTTAACACAATTTTTCGAAAATTATTGTACAAATTAATCGTTCGTCGCTTCAGCTCGACATGTTCCTTATCATGTTCAAGTATATCAGTGTACTTCTCATAATCTGAAACAATATTCATTGCAAAACAATCATCAATATTGTGAATAGAAATTTGGTAATAATTTTTTTTTAATTTGACACATTTTGAAAAAAAAACACTTACGTCTCCAAAAGTACAGACTGAGAGTTCCATCATTTTACCGGCGTTCAACTGCATAGGATATTTGGACATTGCCATTATTAGAATAACGGCACGTGCACTTTCATTGGGTAATCTGTACCACTCGATCATATACGCGACGTCTCCAACCTTATCGAACTGAAGAAACAAAAATTTCTTTATTTACACTCGAATTGGTATATAATTTATAAATATTATACCTGAGCTTTTAGTAGTTCACCGATGTAACAGAGTATAAAAATATTAAAAACGTAAGATGTCAAGAGAACGCAATACGTTATTATAGCCATGACGTCACTATTACTCCACTCCTGTTGAATAAATTCATTTCAAGACCAAATGAGACGTGATTTTTTAACGATATTTTTAGTTGACAGATATTATGTGTTTAAGTAGCTTTTGATCAAGTGAAATACGTGAGAATTGTAAATAAAATATTCTTTACCGTCATGCAATAATATTCGAGTAAACAAATGACTAAAGTGGACGCCATTACTTCGACTAGGAATATTTCCCTCAAACCGTCATTTATGTGGGAACAAAGTCTGCACAAAAGAGTCAAGCAATAGTTAAAATAACATTTCAGTGGTTAGAATCAATTTAACTCTGAATTTGTTACATTTCATTTTTTTAAATTCTTATTAAAATAGTTTTCACATAATAATGTATAAAATAATATTTAAATATACTTTAACGTTTTAAATAAAATATTCACTATACAGATTGTGCGAGATAATATAATTTAATAATACAAACCACACATAATTAAATAAAAAAACTAATAAAATTCACTCAACTGGAACAGATTTTTAAAAGTCAAAACATTAATAATTAAAAAAAAACTTTACCGCAAACCTCTGACATGCTGTTGTACAGCTAGAGAAATCTTTTTCTTAATTTTGTCCACATCTTGCGTCTTTCCGTTGTCAACGAGAATATTCTTTAGTCGAAATACAACTATATCGATTTCCCCGCATACATGACAAGCAAACGTTGCTGCTAAATGGCAAATTGTTATTGCAATAGTGTACCTATATAATAATTTCGAATAATTAAAAAAATTAAAGAAGTCGTTTTTTTAAGTGGCCCTTTATAATAACAATTCATTCACTAATTAGTAATTTTGACACATGTATCCATGAAACAAAAAAACAATGAAATGAAGAAAAAAAAGGAAACTGTATAATATCATTTAATACACAATGACATTGAAAATTTCTCCTAACCATAAACATAAAATAAAACTAAAATAAAAATTATACAAGTTTGACCAGTATAATTCTCATGATTTAAGAAATAAAAATTTTTATTTAGTATGTTTTTAAACAATACTATAGTGATACTAGACTTAAGTGAAGATATAACAATGATTAAGATGCAATATTAAATGATTACCTGACAAAGGCCGAAACGGAAATTAGGCAAAAAATAATTTCATAATACGGACTCGCTTGAGAATCGACAAATATGTCGTAACCCGTGTAAATGAGGGGCCGAATGGTCACATTGAATTCGTTGACTCTCGAACCTTTTAAAATGGGCATGATAGTGTGATAAAACATTCCCCCGGTGTACAGAAAAGTACTGCAAATCACAGTTATTCCACGTCCGATTGCCACATTTTTAGTCATTATCGCTCGCTCCCTCTCCTCCTCGACGTCCATCCAATCTCCCCGAATTTTTTCGATGCAAGTTCTAATTGATTCCGCGCGCAATGTTAATATCATCATATATTTAAAAAGGCTGACGATCGTCGAGGTCATCGGACCGATCAAGACCATACGACGATGAAAATTTTTTTCGAAAAATAGCAAGTTCAGGCATCCCGGCACTAAGGTAAAAGCGATCATGAACACCCAACACACTATCGTTAAAATCGAAAAAACCTTGTTCATTCCTCTCGAAATTATCGAATTTTCGGATATTGCGATTTTTTCGGACTTCTTCGACACAAAAGACCAAACGCCAAGAAACGTCAAAAAATATCGAGTGTACTGAAACGTTCGGTGGATATCTTTTTCGTAATTTTCGTTTCCCTTTTTTCCCATATTTCTACTTTGTACACCATTCATTTTTCAAAATTTGAAATTATTAGTGGAAAATAGGAGAAACGCGGACAAGCGAAAATTTATTAAACGAACGTTGTGGTCGACTTATTTCTGAGACTTTTTTCTCTCTAGAAGGTAAAAAACCTGAATTTCCTCGATGCTGGCGATATAAAATAATGGTAGGGGTAAGATCGAGGAATGATCAATTGTAATTTTTTATATGAGTAGAACATGCGCATTGAGTTTTTGCAGATTTCCAATCGTAGAGCGATTCCGTTGGGAAATTGACCACAATTTTTCCATCCTACTTCTATCATGTTTATATTTTCGCCTCCTACTCCTTTCTCTTGCATTTCGATTGATTTAATCGGAGACTCGAGTGTGCGTGTTCATACGGTGTACTTATTCGTTGAGTTCGTCTTGACAATTTCTTTCAAGGATCTCTTTTACAATATAAAGCGCTTTTGTCAAATTTTTTAATTTAATTTATTTTAATGATCAATAACAACGAGTCATAACGAACTTTTCGGTACTCTCGAGCACATATTTTTGTCTCTCGTGTATAATGAATATAAGTGGAAAATCCCGATTGATCAAAGGTAAAAGCATTTACCGATTTATCTTCACTATGAAAAAAAAGATTGATTCAATTCAATTTTACTTTTATTTAACTTGAATTTGAAATAGGAAGAAACTCTTGATCCGCTGCGGACGGTTCCGCAAACATATATTAAACGTATTAATATACATATGTTTTGAATTTTTTTTGAGTGCCACTTGTTAATAAGTGACGAAAATATGTGCGACCAAAAATAAAAACAGTTACCAGCACTTCGGTAAACATTCGCATTTTCGCAAGGTTTACCATATGAATATAAAGAAAGTCACATTAATTCGGCAAACTTTCTATTTTGTTCAACAATTTAATACGATTATCCGAATACTATCGAACATGAATTAATATTTCATTTTCTTAATTCGAAACGCTTCTTATCATGTTCAAGTATATCAGTGTACTTCTCATAATCTGAAACAATATTCATTGCAAAACAATCATCAATATTGTGAATTGAAATTAGATAATAAAGTTTTTTTTTTATTTGACGCATTTCGAAAAAAAAAACACTTACGTCTCCAAAAGTACAGACTGAAAGTTCCATCATTTTACCGACGTTCAACTGCATAGGGTATTTGGACATTGCCATCATTAAAATAACAGCGCGCGTACTTTCATTGGGTAATCTGTATCACTCGATCATATATGCAACTTCTCCAACCTTATCGAACTGAAGAAACAAAAATCTTTTTATTTACACTCGAATTGGTAAGTTAATTATAAATAATGTACCTGATCTTTTAGTAACTCGCCGATGTAACAAAGTATAAAAACATTGAAAACGTAGAACATCAAGAAAGTGCAATACGTTATTAAAGCTATGACGTCACTATTACTCCACCCCTGTTGAATAAATTCACTTCAAGACCAAATAAGACATCATTTTTTAACAATATTTTTACTCAATAGACATTATATATATAAATAACTTATAATCAAGTGAAATACGTGAATTAAATATTGTAAGCAAAAATATTTTTTACCGTCATGCAGTAATATTCGAGCAAACAAATGAGCAATGTGGACGATAGTACTTCGACTAGGAATATTTCCCGAAAACCGTCATTTATGTGAGCACAAAGTCTGCACAAAAGAGTCCATCCATATAGTTATACATATAAATATATGTTTATTGTTTAAAATAAATCGGACTGTGATTGAATTGGCTACGCTTCTGTTATTAATTTTTATTTAAATACTGTTTAAATAATGAATTAAATAAAATTTAAATATACTGTAAGATTTTAAAGAAAATATTCACTAAACATATTGTGCGAGATAATATAATTTAATAATACAAATACACATAATTAATTAAAAAACTAAAAAAATTCACTCAACTAGAACAGATTTTTAAAAGTCATAACGTTAAAAATAAAAAAAAACTTTACCGCAAACCTCTGACATGCTGTTGTACAGCTAGAGAAATGTTTTTGTTAATTTTTTCTACATCTTGCGTCTTTCCGATGTCAACGAGAATATTGTTTAGTCGGAATACAACTATATCGATTTCCCCGCATACGTGACAAGCAAACGTTGCTGCCAAATGGCAAATTGTTATTGTAATAGTGTACCTATACATATAATAATGTCAAATAATTAAAAAATAAAAGTAGTCGTTTTTTTAAGTGGCCCTTTATAATAACAATTCATTACACTAATTAGTAATTTTGGTACATGTACATACAATCTATGGAACAGAAAAAAAATGAAATGACGAAAAAATAAGGAAGCTGTATAAAATCATTTAATGCACAATGACATTGAAAGCTTCCCCTAACCTTAAACAAAAAATAAAACTTCATTATTATTCAAGTGTGTAATTTGAATATAATATAAACTATGAGATATTGATGACCAATATGATTCTCATGATCTAAGAAATATAAATTTTTATTTATTATTTTATTAAATAACACTATAGTAATACTTAACTTAAGTGAAGATATAACAATGATTATGATCCTATATTAAATAATTACCTGACAAATGCCGAAACGGAAATTAGACAAAAAATTATTTCATAATACGGACTCGCTTGAGAATCGACAAAAATGTCGTAACTCGGATAAACGCCGGGCCGAATGGTCTCATTGAAATTGTTAATTTTGGAACCTTGCAGAATGGGCATAATCGTGTTATAAAACATTCCACCGGTGTATAGAAAAGTACTGCAAATCACAGTTATTCCACGTCCAATCGCCACATTTTTAACCATTATCGCTCGCTCGTGCTCCTCCTCGACGTTCATCCAATCTCCCCGTATTTTTTCGATGCAAGTTCTAATTGATTTCGCGCGTAATGTTAATATCAGCACATATTTAAAAAGACTGGCAGTCGTCGAGGTCATCGGACCGATCAAGACCAAGCGACGATGAAAATTTTTTTCGAAAAACAGCATATTCAAGAATACTGGCACCAGAGTGAAGGCAAGCAGAAACACACAAATCATTTTGATGACAATAGAAAAAACCTTGTTCGTTCCTCTCGAAATTATCGAATTTTCGGATATTCCGTTTTTTTCGGACTTCTTCGACACAAAAGACCAAACGCCAAGTAACGTCAAAAAATATCGAGTGTACTGAAACGTTCGGTGGATATCTTTTTCGTAATTTTCGTTCCCCCTTTTTTCCATATTTCCACTTTGTGCACCATTCACTTTTCAAAATTTGAAATTATTAGTGGAAAATAGGAGAAACGCGGACAATCGGAAATTTATTAAACGAACGTTATGGTCGACTTATTTCTGAGACTTTTTCTCTCCAGAATGTAAAAAACCTGAATTTCCTCGGTGCTGGCGATATAAAATAATGGAAGGGGTAAGATCGAGGAATTATCAACTGTATTTTTTATGAGTGAACATGCGCATTGAGGTTTTGCAGATTTCCAATCGTAGAGCGATTCTGTTGGGAAATTGACCACAGTTTGTTCATACTACTTCAACTATGTTTATATTTTCCCCTCCTACTTCTTCCTCTCGCATTTCGATTGATTTAAGTGGAGACTCGAGTGTGCATGTTCGTACGGTGTACTTATATGTTGAGTTCATCTTGACATTTTCTTTCAAGGATCTCTTTTACAATGTAAAGCACTTTTGTCAAATTTTTAAATTTAATTTATTTTAATGATCAATAACAACGAGTCACAGCGAACTTTTCGGTGATCTAGAGCACATATTTTTGTCTCTCGTGTACAATGAATATAAGTGGAAAATCCCGATCGACCAAACGTAAAAGCATTTACCGATTTATTTTCACTGAGAAAAAAAAGATTGATTCAATGAGATTTTACTTTTATTGAAATTGAATTTGGAATAGGGAGAAACTCTTGATTCGCTTCGGACAGTTTCGCAAACATACATTAAACGTATTAATATACCGCAAACGTATTAATATACATATGTTTTGAATGGTTTTTGAGTGCCACTTGTTAATAAGTGACGAAAATATGTATGTGCGACCAAAAATAAAAACAGTTACCAGTACTTCGGGTAAATATTCGCATTTTTGCACGGTTTACCATATTTATCTAAAGAAAGGCACATTAATTCGGCAAACTTTCTATTTCGTTCAACAATTTAACACGATTAACCGAATACTATCGAATATGAATTAATATTTCATTTTCTTAATTCGAAAAGCTTCTTATCATGTTTAAGTATATCAGTGTACTTCTCATAACCTGAAATAATATTCATTGCAAAACAATCATCAATATTGTGAATAGAAATTAGATAATAAAGTATATTTTTTAATTTCACGCATTTCGAAAAAAAAACACTTACGTCTCCAAAAGTACATACTGAGAGTTCCATCATTTTACCGGCGTTCAACTGCATAGGATATTTGGACATTGCCATTATTAGGATAACGGCACGTGCACTTTCATTGGGTAATCTGTACCATTCGATCATATACGCAACTTGTCCAACCTTATCGAACTGAAAAAATAAAAATCTCTTTATTTACACTCGAATTGGCGTATAAATTATATAAATAATATACCTGTGCTTTTAGCAGTTCGCCTATGTAACAGAGTATAAAAATATTGAAAACGTAGGACGTCATGAGAATGCAATACGTTATTATAGCCATGAAGTCACTATTACTCCACTCCTGTTGAAGATATTCACTTCAAGACCAAATAAGACATAATTTTTTACAATATTTTTATTTGACAGATATTGTATATTTCAATAGTTTTTGATCAAGTGAAATAAGTGAATTAAATATTATAAGTAAAAATATTCTTTACCCTCATGCAATAATACTCGAGCAAACAAATGAGTAATGTTGACGCTAGTACTTCGATTAGGAATATTTCCTGAAAACCGTCATTTATGTGGGCACAAAGTCTGCACAGAAAAATAAGTTGAACTCTGAATTTGCTACGCTTTATTTTTTAATTTTTATTTAAATACTGTTTTAATAATGAATTAAATAATATTTAAATATTCCTTAAAATTTTATAAAAAATATTTAGTATACATATTATGCGGGATAATATAATTTGATAGAACAAACACACATCATTAAATAAAACACTCAAAAAAATTCACTCAACTAGAACAGATTTTTAAAAGTAAAAAAGTCAAAAATAAAAGAACTTTACCGCAAACCTCTGACATGCTGTTGTACAACTAGAGAAATCTTTTTATTAATTTTGTCTACATCTTGCGCCTTTCCGATGTCAAGGAGAATATTGTTTAGTCGAAATACAACTATATCAATTTCCCCGCATACGTGACAAGCAAACGTTGCTGCCAAATGGCAAATTGTTATTGTAATAGTGTACCTAATAATAATTTCAAATAATTAAAAATGAAAAGCAATCGTTTTTTTAAGCGATCCTTTATAAAAACAATTCATTATATACACTAATTAGGATCTTTGGCACATGCATCTATGGAACAGAAAAAAATGATGTTGAAAAAATGAAATGAATTGAAGTAATATAATTTATAATATAATAATATATAATAATTAATGATGGAAAGAATATAATTTAATGCACAATGACATTCAAAGCTTTCCCTAACCTTAAACACAAAGCAAAACCTCATAATTATTCAAGTTTGTAATTTTAATGTAATATGAAGTATAAAATATTTATGACCACTAAAATTCTATCGATCTAAAAAATGAAAATTTTAATTTAGTATCTTTTTAAATAACACTATAGTGACTATAGACTTGTCTTAAGTGAACATATATAGAACAATGAATTTTGATGCAATATTAAATGATTACCTGACAAAGCCCGAAACGGCAATTAGGCAAAAAATAATTTCATAATACGGACTCGCTTGAGAATCGACAAATATGTCGTAACCCGTATAAATGAGGGGCCGAATGGTCACATTGAATTCGTTGACTCTCGAACCTTTTATAATGGGCATGACAGTGTGATAAAACATTCCTCCGGTGTACAGAAAAGTACTGCAAATCACAGTTATTCCACGTCCGATCGCCACATTTTTAGTCATTATCGCTCGCTCCCTCTCCTCCTCGACGTCCATCCAATCTCCTCGTATTTTTTCGATGCAAGTTCTAATCGATTCCACGCCCAATGTTAATAACAGCACATATTTAAAAAGGCTGACGATCGTCGAGCTCATTGGACCGATCAAAATTATGCGACGATGATTATTTTTTTCGAAAAACAGTATGTTCAGGCATCCTGGCACTAAGGTAAAAGCGATCATGAACACACAACTCACTATCGTTACAATCGAAAAAACCTTGTTCATTCCTCTCGAAATTATCGAATTTTCGGATATCGCGATTTTTTCGGACTTCTTCCAAACAAAAGACCAAACGCCAAGAAACGTCAAAAAATATCGAGTGTACTGAAACGTTCGCTGGATATCTTTTTCGTAATTTTCGTTCCCCCTTTTTTCCATATTTCTACTTTGTGCACCATTCATTTTTCAAAATTTGAAATTATTAGTGGATAATATGAGAAGCGCGGACAATTGGAAATTTATTAAACGAACGTTACGGTCGACTTATTTCTGAGACTTTTTCTCTCCAGAATGTAAAAAAACTGAATTGCCTCGATGCTAGCGATAAAAAATAATGGAAGAGGTAAAATCGAGGAATTATCAACTGTATTTTTTTATGTGTAGAAACATGCGCATTGGGTTTTTGCATATTTCCAATCGTATAACGATTCTGTTGGGAAATTGACCACATTTTGTCCATCCTACTTCTACCATGTTTATATTTTCCCCTCCTACTCCTTTCTTTCGCATTTCGATTGATTTAAGCGTAGACTCGACTGTGCGTGTTCGCACGGTGCACTTATTCGTTCAGTTCGCCTTGACAATTTCTTTCAAAGATCTCTTTTACAATGTAAAGCATTTTTGTCAATTTTTTGTCTCTCTTTTATAATGAATATAAGTGGAAAATCCCGATTGAGCAAACGTAAAAGCATTTACCGATTTATCTTCACTGAGAAAAAAAAGATTGGTTCAATGAAATTTTACTTTTATTTAACTTGAATTTGGAATAGAGAGAAACTCTTGATCCGCTGTGGACAGATCCGCCAAAGAGTATCCACAAATGTATACACCAAAATCAAAAAAATAAAAACTTTTTGAGTGACATTTGTTAATAAGTGACGAAAATATGTGCGACCAAAAATAAAAACAGTTACGAGCACTTCGGGGAAATATTCACATTTTCACAAGGTATACCATATGTATATAAACAAAGGCACATTAATTCTACAAACTTTCTATTTCATTCAATAATTTAACACATTTATCCGAATACTATCACATATAAAAATTAATATTTAATTTTCTTAATTCGAAACGCTTCTTATGATGTTCAAATATATCAGAGTACTTCTAATAATCTGAAACATTATTTATTGTAACACCATCATTAACAATGTGAATAGAAATCAGGATGAGAAATTTTATTAATTTGATTTACTTTGGAAAAAAAAACACTTACGTCTCCAAAAGTACAGACGGACAGTTCCATCATTTTACCGGCATTCAACTGCATAGGATATTTGGACATTGCCATTATTAGGATAACAGCACGCGCACTTTCATTGGGTAATCTGTACCACTCGATCATATACGCAACTTGTCCAACTTTATCAAACTGAAGAAACGAAAATCTCTTTATTTACACTCGAATTGGTATGTTAATTATAAATAATGTACCTGAGTTTTTAGAAGTTCGCCGATGTAACAGAGTATAAAAATATTGAAAACGTAGGACGTAAATAGAGTGCAATACGTTATTAAGGCCATGACATCACTATTCCTCCACTCCTATAGAATAAATTCACTTCAAGACCAAATAAGGCATCATTTTCTTAAAATATTTTTACTTTACAGATATTATATATTTAACTAGCTTTTGTTCAACGAATTAAGTCAATTAAATATCATAATTATAATTTTTCTTTACCGTCATGCAACAATATTCGATCAGACAAATGATCAGTGTGGACGCTAGTACTTCGACTAGGAATATTTCCCTCAAACCGTCATTTATGTGGGAGCAAAGTCTGCACAAAAGAGTCAAGCTATAGTTGTAACAACATTTCAGTGTTTAGAATCAATTCAACTCTGAATTTGTTACTTTTCATTTTTTTAATTTCTTATTTAAATAGTTTTTAAATAATGAATTAACTAAAATTAAGATATTTTTTCATTTAAAAAAATATTAACCATATATGTGTGATAAATGCAAATACTCGTTCAACAATATACAAAAAAATATTTTATAAACCAAGAAACAAAAAAACTTTACCGCAGACCTCTGACATGATGTTTAACGGCTAACGCGATCTTTTTCGTAATTTTTTCGACGTCTCGCGACTTGTCGATGTCAAGGAGAATATTGTTAAGTCGAAATACAACGATATCGATTTCCCCGCAGACGTGACAAGTGAACGTTGCTGCCAAATGGCAAATTGTTATTGTAATAGTGTGCCTATAAGACGTAATAAAAAAAATAGAAAAATTCAATACAAATTTATTTTAACATTCTCTATAAAATAGCACTGTGGCAGCAATATTCGACTTGACTCGAGCAAAGATAGTATATCAATAAATTTATTGTATATCATAACGTATTGGATGATTACCTGACAAAGCTCGAAATGGCAATGAGAGAAAAAATTATTTCGTAATTAGGACTGGCTTGAGGATCGAGAAAAATGTCGTAACCCGTATACATGAGCGGCCGAATGGTTACATTATATTCGTTAATTTTGGAACCCTTTAGAATGGGCATGATCGTGTTATAAAACATTCCTCCCAAATATAGAAACGTACCGGAAATTACAGTTATTCCACGTCCAATTTCCAAATTTTTTTTCATTATCGCTCGCTCGCTCTCTTCCTCCACGTCCATCCAATCTCTCCGTATTTTTTTGATGCAGGTTCTAATCGTGTCCGCGCGCAACGTAAATATAATAATGTATTTGAAAAGACATGCGAGCCCTGAAGATAGTGGCCCGAACAAAATCATACGACGATGAAAATTTTTCTCGAAAAACACCATGTTCAAACATCCTGGCACTACAGTGAAAGCAAGCAGAAACACACAAATAATTCTGATGACAATAGAAAAAACTTTCTTTATTCCTCTCGAAATGATCAGTTCGTTGGATATTGTTAATTTTTCGGAGGTCTGCGACACGATCGGCCAAACGCCAAGAAACGTTAAAAAATATCGAGTGTACTGAAACGTTCGCTGGATATCTTTTTCGTAATTTTCATTCCCCCTCTTGATCATATTTTTACCTTGTGGACCATTCATTATACTAAATTTTAAATTGTTAGTGAAAAATATGAGAAATACGAACAATCGGAAATTGTGCAGACAAACGTGGTAGTCGAATAATTTCTGATACTTTTATCTCTTGAGAATATAAAATGTCTGATTTTCCCCGATACTTGCGACGTTAGATGGGAGGGGAAAAATCGAGGCGAATTATAAACTGATGCATTTTTTTTATGAACAGAGCATGCGCACTGAGTTTTCGCAGATTTCCAATCATACAACCATTCTGTCGGCAACTTGATACACGCTTTTTATTTTTACTTTTACCATGTTTATACCCCCCCCTCCCCCCTTATTCCTTTCTCTAGCATTTCGATTGATTTAATCGTTGACAGACTCGTACTCGTGCTCGTATACAGTGTACTCGTTCGTCGGGTTTGTTTTAACATTTGCTTCCACGGTTCTCTTTTACATAGTAAAAAGTTTTTTCTCAAATTTTTAAATCTCATATTAATTTTAGTTACAAAAATTTACTTCAAGTCATAGCAAAATTTGGTCTTCGCTTGAGACGTCATATTTTTATCCCTTGCGTATTATTATGAAAACCACACAATAAAAACTATGGTATGTATATTTTATTTGACAGAAGATTATTGTATTTCTTATTCAAAAGAAATTTTATTTCGAACCCTTGTCCACGGCAAGTAATGAGCAATGAAAATGATCTAAAGTTGATTAACAACATATTGTTTTTTCATTGACGGTAAAATGAAGCGTCCATATCCGATATACAATTGAGGTTTTCATTATCTATAAGAAAGATCATTATTTTACTTTTAAAATGTGGTTTTATTAAAAATGAGCAAAAAAATGTGCAGTGAATAAAGTGTAAAAAAAATGAGAAAACGTTGCAAGACTCACAAGTCCAAAGTTTGTCACTGTCATTTCCATCATCGAGCCAGCTGTCAATTTTCGAGGACGACTCGAAATTGCCATTATCATGAGGAGAGCGAGACCAGTTTTACTGGGTAAACGATACCAATCGGTCATGTATGCAGCGTTGCTGATTTGAATGGTCTAATATCAATATTTTTACATTTATTCTTATTATAATACATAATATGCGATTATTACATGAAATGGCGCTATTTCTTTACTCAACTAAACAAACACCAACATAATTTTTTTTGAATTACCATATGAAATATCGAAAATTACCTGCTCCTTGAGTAATTTACCGATATAGCAGAATATCAAAATATTAAAACTGAACGATCCAATCAACATAACGTAAGTCACGATTCCCATAATATCGTTATCGGCCCATGTCTAAAATGAAAATCATCGTTTCATATATTATATGCATTTGTTTTCGAACAATTTGATGAAAGTTTTAAATCGCTTCTAATTAAAAATATAATACAATTGAAAAATATACATATGTATGATAAAAAAAAGTACCATCAAGCAAAAGTACTCGAGACAACACATGACGAGAACCGAGGCGACAACTTCGACAAGGCAAATCTCACGAAGCATTTTTTCCACCATCTCTGTCAATCTGAAGATCATTAAAAAATGATCTACGAAGCAAATGAGAGCCAATCTCTTTTCTTCATTATTCGAATAATATGTAGTAATTAAATATATTTTTTGATACTCACTTGAGAATTCTAATGTGGCGATTAATGATGAAACCTACTCGACTTTGCAAGACATCGTTCTTACTGTCATTGCAACCATCGAAGAGAGTTTCTAGTCGCAATATCATTATTTCCATCTGTCCGAAGGCGTGAGTTACGAAGATCGCTGCCATGTGGCAGCAGGACGTAATTCGGTCTTTTCTGAGAATCAATTATAATATCGATTCCGGTAAAAGGAATTGGTTTTATCGTTTCGTTCATACTATTTGTTTGTTTTTCCCGAAACAATGGTAAAATCGCGGTGTATACGAGCCCCCCAACATAGATAAATATAGCACAAAGCTGAGTAAACTTTCGTCCGGAATTCACGTTTCTTCTCATGACACATCGATCTTCATCGTTATCTACCAGCTTCCAGTCAGTCTCGACGTGTTCTATACAATGTTTTATTATTTTATGATTTATTATTATCGAAAAATATTTTAGAATGTTGGTGATAGTGAAGGAAATCGGTCCTATGAGTTGGAGACTGGCGAGAAAATCTTTTTCAATGAAAACCACGTGCAGGGTACAGGGAATCAGGATAAAGAACATTAGGAGCGAGCAAGTAGCTGTTATTATGTGAGAGCTAAAAAATTGCCATTTTGTCGAATTTTTTTTCACCATCGGCCACACACCGAGAATTGCGAGGAACCAACGAGTATATTGAAAAGTGTAAGCAATGTCAATCTCATAATAATTATTATTTGGAAACGGATTCTTATTGATGGATGAGTCGCGTTTTGGTGGAGAAGTCATGTTCGCACCCTCCGTGAGTTCGATTATCACTGCTGTGTCTTCCATCTCCAGTCGAGCTAGCAGAAGATTCCCTTCTCCTGCTGCTTCCATCCCCCTACCCCCATGTCATATTTCATATAGAGACACAACTCATTCACACATATATTTTTTCACTCTGGTCTAACAATTGTCATATACCAACATTAGAATACAAAAACAGATGATTTTGACAAATGTTTAAAAAACATAAGTCAGTCATGGTTGTATTGTTTTTATTAAATTTTTATTTGAGAATTATTTTTCTCATCGGAGTGGGGATCAAGCGCGGAGTTTCGTTTGAAATAATGGATTGTCTTGCGCAATAAGTCCTCCCCATTGTTGCGATCTTATTGTCGTGACAACGGACGATTCCGCAGTTCCTCACACGCTTTCCATCGATTTCATTCAGTTACTCATTCGTGAAGTGCCAGACTACTTTGTGCTCACAATAATTAAGTTTTCTTTTTTATTTTGCATAGTATTAAAAGAAATCTTAAAAACTTCGAATCAAAAATATAAACTATAAACATAAAAAAAAAATTGTCGCAAACGCCGTTTTTTTTTCACAGGCAGCATTATTTTTTCGTGGTAATTGCAAAGAGTCCTATCTATTGAAGCTTCTCAAGTTATACACGTTGCATATCTTTGAAAAATAAAATATACCTCGTTTTGTAAAACAAACATCGTGCATTTGTACAACAAAATTCAATTTTTATATTTAACTGCTTCCCATAATTCAATATAATTATACCACATAAAAGTTATTTATTTTTTTAGAAACTGTGCGTGCCACAAAGCCTGCCTAAAATTTTTCATTGATAAATGGAGCTACTGAGACAACGTCGAAAATTTTGGTAAGTCAAAGATTACCTTTTCATCACTTTTAATAGTATAATTTCTATTTATTTACGTAACAATTGAAAAATATCGTCCTTATACCTTGTCAATTAAGGAAAAAGAGTATAATCATTTTTTTTTTAATTTCTCACGTTTTCAATATTAAATACGGTGTTACCAGTTTTTCTAAATTCTGATATGAACTATTTAAGTGAGGAAGTTATTGCCGATAAACGATTTTTTTAATTTCATTACTCATTCATTGTTCGGATCATGTTGAAATAGGCTGCCGAGGTTTTTATCACCTATCATTTTAAAAACGCGTGTCAAAACAGTAAAAAAAATTTGATATAAAAAACAATTAACATGTAATGTGTAACAACAAATTGATTAAAAATTAAAAACTTACTGCTCCGAAACTCATAATTGACAGTTCTATCATTCCACTGGCGATCAATTTTCTAGGACGATTGGCAATCGCAATTATCATGATAAGAGCCAGACCTGTTTTTCCTGGTAGTCGGTACCAATCCATCATGTACGCCACATTCCCAATTTCAGAGAACTATTTACATATTAAAAAAAAATTAATAGAAAAATAAAGGAAAGCTTCAATCCTTAAATGGTTACAAAGAGAAAAATTATTTGGGCAATTAGATTCTAATGGGGTCTCTGTATACCGTAAACAGACTATCCCACATCCAAAAGCTAGTAAAATCGAATAATACATCCAAAATAACTTCGATTAGGTAAAATAATTTTTTGTTTTGTTTCTTGTTATGTTCAAAATAAAATAGTGTTGTTTAAATATTTAGTGCGAATTAAACTAAATTCTTTGTTGATTTAACTGGAACTAAATGCTCTTTGAGTATCTTCCCTATGTGACAGAATATGAATATATTGATAGTTATAGATACAAGCAAAACGATGTAAGTTATAATCGCGACGTTGTCGCTATTATTCCATTCTTGCAAAAATAACACAAGAGATTTAAAATTTATTCGAAAATTAAAACTGCAAGAGTTTCGAGGAAAAATAGTGAAAAAATTACTATCAAACAGTCTTATTCGAGTAAGCACCTGATCAGAGCTGAAGCCACGACTTCTACGAGACAAACCTCGCGCAGCAATGTCTCAATCGTTGCCGCAAGTCTGTCAATGTCATAAAATAATTTATTGGTGAAAAAAGTCTTTATAGTTATTTTCTTTTTACATAGAATGTTTTGAATATTATTGAACAAAATTAAAGGGTTTCCATTGGGAAAATTTTCAGTTCAAAACAGCTACAAATACATTAAGAACATTTTTTTCTCAATTTTTAATCTTTTTTCCATAAAGTATACTAAAATAAAAAAAAATATCCTCTATTAAGTTACGATATCTTCATTATTGTAGATGCTATGAATATTTTAAGAATTTTACGAAACTTCGGTACGCGTTAAGATAGAGGGCTAAAAATTGGCATGGGTACTTTATTTTGCATCCATACAATAATACATTATAAAATTTAAAAAATCGAAGGGATCATCGTAAAATCGTTGAATCGAGATGGAATTGCTCATATAAGTATACAGATGAAAGTATCGAAACGTTTACTTTATTTATACAAAAGGAATGAAAAAACTCACTTGATACTCGAATGTGAGACTGGATGATGAAGTCGAGCCTTTTTTTGACGGGCTTGCTCGTTTCGTTGGCTTCGTTGAAAATGGTCTCGAGCCTTGCCATCATAATCTGAATATGTCCGCCAGCCTGGGCAACGAAGACCGCAGCGAAATTACACGCGGTGGTTGTCGCTGTGTACGCAATGCAAGCGGAAATGCAATTGGTATAAAAAATGATTTCGTAATTGGGGAGCCTTTTGGGGATTAATGACGAACATCTCGTCTCATTTCCATTTTTCCCTGCCAGATTGGCATTATCGCATGATAAGGCAAGCCGCCCGTATACATAAAAATCCCGCAGAGAACCGTCAACCAGCGACCAACGTTTACATTTCGAATCATTATTTCCCGATCATTTTCCCTCTCGATCGACATCGAGCCCCATTCCACATGCTCCATGCACTTTTTTATCGTCTTTCGACGAAACATTATGAAGAAATATTTAAGAATATTTGTCAGACAATAACCGACAGGACCTAAAAGTTTCATTCTAACGAGCGTACTCTTTTCCACGAAAATCATGTGCAGCGTGCACGGAACAAAGACAAATGCCATCGGCGCCAACCCGACAGTCACCAAAATCGAAAATACGTTCATTTCCCATTTTTTTGGATTTTTTCGTCTTGATATTTGCTTCCACGGTTCTCTTTTACAACGTAAACAGTTTCTCTCATATTTTTAAATCTCATTAATTTTAATTACAAAAATTTACTTCAAGTTATAGCAAAGTTTGATCTTCGCTTGAGACGTCACATTTTTATCCCTTGCGTATTATTATGAAAAACACACAATAAAAACTATGGTATGCATATTTTATTTGACAGACGATTATTGTGATTCTTATTCAAAAGAAATTTTATTTCGAACCCTTGTCTACCGCAAGTAATGTGCATTGAAAATGATCTAAATTTGATTAACAACATTTTGTTTCATCATTGACGGTAAAATGAAGCGTCCATATTCGTTTAGTCAGGCATCGCTCGAAATATACAATTGAGGTTTTCATTATCTATAAGAAAGATCATTATTTTACTTTTAAAATGTGGTTTTATTAAAAATGAGCAAAAAAATGTGCAGTGAATAAGGTGCAAAAAAATGAGAAAACGTTGCAAGACTCACAAGTCCAAAGTTTGTCATTGTCATTTCCATCATCGTGCCAGCTGTCAATTTTCGAGGACGACTCGAAATTACCATTATCATGAGGAAAGCGAGACTAGTTTTACTGGGTAAACGATACCAATCGGTCATGTATGCAGCGTTGCTGATTTGAATGGTCTATTATCATTATTTTTACATTTGTTCTTATTATAATACATTATATGAGATTATTTCGCAAAATGGCACTATTTATTTACTCAAATAAACAAACACCATTATAATTTTTTTTTGAATTACCATATGAAATATCGAAAATTACCTGCTCCTTAAGTAATTCACCGATATAGCAGAATATTAAAATATTAAAACTGGTAGATGCAATCATCATAACATAACCCGCGAGTCCCATGATGTCGTTATTGGCCCATATCTCAAACGAAAATCATCATTTCGTATATTATATGCATTTGTTTTCGAATAATTTGATGAATTTTTTAAATTGCTTCAAATTGAAAATATAATGCAATCGAAAAATACACATATGTATGATAAAAAAAGTACCATCAAGCAATAGTACTCGAGACAACACATGACGAGAACCGAGGCGACAACTTCGACGAGGCAAATCTCACGAAGCATTTTTTCCACCATCTCTGTGAACCTGAAGATCATTATAAAATAATTTACGAAGCAAATGAGAGCGAAATCTCTTTTTTTTCATTATTAGAATAATGTGTATAGTAATTAAATATATTTTTTGATACTCACTTGAGAATTCTAACGTGGCGATTAATGATGAAACCTACTCGACTTTGCAAGATATCGTTCTTACTGTCATTGGAGCCATCGAAGAGAGTTTCTAGTCGCAATATCATTATTTCCATCTGTCCGATGGCATGAGTTACGAAGATCGCTGCCATATGGCAGCAGAACGTCGTGACCACGTACGTGACGTACGTGGAGATGCAAGAGGTACAATAAACGTAATTCGGTCTTTTCTGAGAATCAATTATAATATCGATTCCGGTAAAAGGAATTGGTTTTATCGTTTCGTTCATACTATTTGTTTGTTTTTCCCGAAGCAATGGTAAAATTGCGGTGCATACGACCCCTCCAACGTAGATAAATATCACACAAAGCAGAGTAAGCTTTCGTCCGGAATTCACGTTTCTTCTCATGACACATCGATCTTTATCGTTATCTACCAGCTTCCAGTCAGTCTCGACGTGTTCTATACAATGTTTTATTAATTTATGGTTTGTTATTATCGAAAAATATTTTAGAATGTTGGTGATAGTGAAGATAATCGGTCCTATGCTTTGGAGACTGGCGAGAAAATCTTTTTCAACGAAAACCACGTGCAGGGTACAGGGAATCAGGATAAAGAACATTAGAAGCAAGCAAGTTGCTGTTATTATGTGAGAGCTATAAAATTGCCATTTTGTCGAATTTTTTTTCACCTTCGGCCACATACCGAGAATTGCGAGGAACCAACGAGTATATTGAAACGTGTAAGCAATGTCAATCTCGTAATAATTATTATTTGGAAACGGATTCTTATTGATGGATGAGTCGCGTTTTAGTGGAGAAGTCATATTCGCACCCTCCGTGAGTTCGATTGTCACTACTGTGTCTTCCATCTCCAGTCGAGCTAGCAGAAGATTCCCTTCTCCTGCTGCTTCCATCCCCCTACCCCCATGTCATATTTCATATAGAAACACACCTCATTCAAACATATATTTTTTCACTCTGGTCTAACAATTGTGATATACCAACATTAGAGTACGAAAACAGATGATTTTGACAAATATTTAAGTAACATAAGTCAGTCATGGATGTATTGTTTTTATTCATTTATTTTTTGAGAATTATTTTTCTCATCGGAGTGGGGATCAAGCGCGGAGTTTCGTTTGAAATAATTGTCTTGCGCAATAAGTCCTCCCCATTGTTGCGATCTTATTGTCGTGACAACGGACGATTCGGCCGTTCCTCACACGCTTCCCATCGATTTCATTCAGTTACTCATTCGTGAAACGCGAGACTACTTTGTGCTCACAATAATTAAGTTTGCTCTTTTACTTTCCCTTACATTTTGCACATTATTTAAAGAAATCTTAAATACTTCGAATCAAGAATATAAACTATAAACATTAAAATCAAATTGTTGGAAACTCCGTTTTTTCACAGCCAGCATTATTTTTTTCGTGGTAATTGCAAAGAGTCCTATCTATCGAAGCTTCTCAAGTTATAACATTGCATATCTTTAAAAAATAAAACGTACCTCCTTTTGTAAAACAAACATCGTGCATTTGTACAACAAAATTCAATTCTTACATTTAATTGCTTCCCGTAATTCAATATAATTATACCACATAAAATTTATTTATTTTTTTAGAAACTGTGCGTGCCACAAAGCCTGCCTAAAATTTTTCATTGATATTTGGAGCTACTGAGACAATGTCGAAAATTATGGTAAGTCAAAGATTACCTTTTTATCACTTTTAACAGTACAATTTCTATTTATTTACGTAACAATTGAAAAATATCGTCCTTATACCTTGTCAATTAAGGAAAAAGAGTATAATCATTTTTTTTTATTTCTCACGTTATCAATATTAAATACGGTGTTACCAGTTTTTCCAAATTCTAATATGCACTATTTAAATGAGGAAGTTATTGCCGATAAAACGTTAATTTTTTTATTTCATCACTCATTCATTGTTCGGATCATGTTGAAATATGCTGCCGAGGTTTTTATCACCTATCATTTAAAAAAACGCGTGTCAAAATAGTAAAAAAAAATATTAAAAAAAAAATTAACATGTATTGTGTAAGAATAAATTGATTGAAAATTAAAAACTTACTGCTCCGAAACTCATAATTGACAGTTCTATCATTCCACCGGCGGTCAATCTTTTAGGACGATTGGCAATCGCGATTATCATGATAAGAGCCAGACCTGTTTTTCCTGGTAGTCGGTACCAATCCATCATATACGCCACATTCCCAATTTCGGAGAACTATTTATATATTTTAAAAAAATTAATAGAAAAATAAAGGAAAGCTTCCATCGTTAAATGATTACAAAGAGCAACAGTATTTGTGCAATTAGATTTTAATGGGGTCTCTGTGTACCGTAAACAGACTATCCCAAATCCAAAAGCTAGTAAAATCGAATAATACATTGAAAATAACTTCGATTAGGTAAAAGAATTTTTTCTTTTGTTTCTTGTTAGGTTCAAATTAAAAAAGTGTTGTTTAAATATTTAGTGCGAATTAAACTAAATTCTTTGTTGATTTAACTAGAGCTACCTGCTCTTTGAGTATCTCTCCTATATGACAGAATATGAATATATTGAAAGTGAAAGATACAAGCAAAACGATGTAAGTTATAATCGCGACATTGTCGCTATTATTCCATTCCTGCAAAAATAACACAAGCGATATAAAATTTATTCGAAAATTAGAACTGCAAAAGTTTCGAGGAAAAATAGTGAAAAAATTACTGTCAAACAGTCGTATTCGAGCAAGCACATGATCAGAGCTGAAGCCACGACTTCCACGAGACATACCTCGCGGAGCAATGTCTCAATCATTGTCGCAAGTCTGTCAATATCGTAAATAATTTATTGGTGAAAAAAGTCTTTATAGTTATTTTATTTTTACATAGAATGTTATGAATATTATTGAAAAAATTAAAGTGTTTCCATTGCGAGAATGTTCAGTTCAAAACAGCTACAAAGACACTAAGAACATTTTTTTCTCAACTTTTAATCTTTTTTCCAAAAAGTATACTAAAATAAAAAATAATCCTTTATTAAGTTACGATATCTTCATTGATTATTTTAAAAAATTTTACGAAATTTCGGTACGCTTTAATATAGAGGGCTAAAAATTGGCATAGATATTTTGTTTTGCATTTATTCAAAAATGTATTATAAAATTTGAAAAATCGAAGGGATCATCGTAAAATCGTTGAATCGAGATGGAATTGCTCATATAAGTATACAGATGAAAGTATCGAAACATTTACTTTATTTATACAAAAGGAATGAAAAAACTCACTTGATAACTCGAATGTGAGACTCGATGATGAAGTCAAGCCTTTTTTTGACGGGCTTGCTCGTTTCGTCGGCTTCGTTGAAAATGGTCCCGAGCCTTGCCATCATAATCTGAATCTGTCCGCAAGCGTGAGCAACGAAGACCCCGGCGAAATTACACGCGGCGGTTGTCGCTGTGTACGCGATGCAAGCGGAAATGCAATTGGTAAAAAAAATAATTTCGTAATTTGGAGTCTTTTGGGGATTGACGAAGATCTCGTAGCCAAGATAAACGAGCGGCCGAATCGTCTCGTTGAGGGGATTCAAGCTCTTTCCTCGCCACAGAGGTAAAATCGAGTGATAAGAGAGTCCACCGATGTACATAAAAATAGCGGAAAAGATGGTCAACTTTTTACCGAGATTTGCATTTCGGTTCATGATTTCCCGATCGCGTGGACAGTCGATCGCTCTCCAGTCGACCTCAACGTGCTCCATACATTTTTTAATCATCCCCCGACGAAATATTATCGCGCAATATTTCAAAAGACTGCTCACGACGAAACCCGTTGGCCCGATCAACTTCAATTTTATCGAAGGGTTCTTCTCTATCAGAATCAAATGCAGAGTGCAGGGAATGCAGTTGAATGCGAGCAACACGAGACAAATCGTTATCACGACCACTGACAGGCTAAAATCCAAATATGTCGGATTTTTTTTCACAATTGGCCAAATTCCGAGGATCGAGAGCAAAATTCGCGTGTAACTCAAATTTTGAGTCAGCTCGTTACTCGTGCTGTTATTATCCTTGGAATGGATTTCATTTTTCTTCGCATTTTCGTCTTCCGAATTAAAATTCATTGTCCGGCCGCTCACGAACGATTGAATAACGAGTGAAAAAGTGCATTCTGATCTCTCTCTCTCTTTTTTCCCGACTCTACCAAGAACTCGTAGCTACCCGAGTTCGACCAATGAAAACTCGGCTAAAAATAATTATACCAATGTCCAAGGAAAAAAATGATTTTTTTATTCCCCCATATTAACAGTTACGAAGCTCCTGCGCAAGTTCTCAACCCCTTTCACTGTTTTGCCCTTTTATTCCCGTGACAACGGGAATTACCCTCTTGAAATCCTATTGATCTCATCACAGTTGGTACTTAAAGGTTGTGGATTCGCCATGCCTCTTTTCTACCTTATTGCGAACAATACCTTTCATACCGAAAAATTATACTCGTTCGTTGTATTTCGTATAATAACGCGAATATTATTAATCGAGATATATATATAGTATTTTAACTATTCGAGAATGGTGTACTTTTTGTGATTTTTTTTTCAAATATGTGTATATAATAGTTTTATAATTTTTACATTTATTTGTTGAACATTTGTTTAATCAGCTATTGTACGAAGCATATTGAGATAAACAACAGAATTTTTTATTATCTAGAAATGGAAAAAAAAGTCAATTAAGGTGAATTTATAAAGAGTAGCATTCGAAAATATAGTTCGAGTGACTTACAGCTCCAAAACTCGTGACTGACAGTTCTATCATTTGCCCCGCCGTTAATTTCCGCGGACGATTTGCTATTGCTATTAGCATAACGAGTGTGAGGCCACTTTTTCCCGGAAAACGATACCAATCCATCATATATGCCGCCTGCCCAACTTGGAAACACTATTTTTCAATCGAAAACTCTCCTGATTATTCAATCAGTTGATGTGAAACAAAATAAGTTATCATCGGTCTCTTACCTGTTCTTTGAGCAATTCACCGATGTGACAAAATATAAAAATATTAAAACTCAAGGAAATGAGCACCACGAAGTAAGTAACTATCGCTACAGAGTCACTATTGTTCCATTCCTGAAAAGAGTGTGTATTAAATATTATAGATGTGCTAGCTAATTTATTATGGACTTGAAATATATAAATATTTTTAAATAAGGATGATATAATTGTGTATATCCTAATTCATTGTCGAAAATTTTATAAAAAAATGTTATAAAAAACTTTTGAATGATGAAGTAGGATTAAAGGTGATAATACTAAGTAAAAAAAGAAATAATAAGTTTAAAAAAACTTTGAACAATTATACCGATTGATGAGTAAAAAAATATGTTACAATTGTACCATCAAGCAATAATACTCCAGTAAACAAATAAAGAAAGTCGAAGATACGACTTCCACAAGGCATATTTCCTGAAGCAAAATCTCGACCATCGAGGCGAATCTGGAACGATTTTAAGAGTATCTGCGGCCAGAATTAACAGATTTTTTGTGCATTACTACTGCTTGTAACTTTATTAATTTTTTATCAGCACTATTGAGTATCAAAATACATAATAAAAAAATAACTTTTCGAATATCAAAATTGTCTCTAGAAAACGGACTATTTGTTTTGCCCAAAAAAATCAATATTACAATTTCTTATTATTATGCGAATTTTTTTTTTATAATTATTTCTGCTGTATTTACATACAAGACGGGAAAAAAGATACTAGTGACTCACTTGAGAACTCTGACGTGTAATTTGATGATAAAACTAACTCGTTTTTGCAAGCTCTCCTCATTCGTCTCCTCGATTATTTGAAACATACTTTCCAGACGCGACATCATTATTTCTATTTGGCCACAGGCGTGAGCTACGAAAATCGCGGCTAAATTGCAGGCAGACGTCGTCACAGCGTACGAGACGCAAACAGAGAGGCAATCGGTGAAAAAAATGATCTCGTAGGTCGGCCTTTTTTTGGGATTGACGAAGATCTCGTATCCGGGATAAACGAGGAGTCTCGTCTCATTTCCTCGTTTTCCCTGCCAGAATGGCAATATCGTATGATAAGACAAGCCGCCCGTGTACAAAAAAATTCCACAGAGAACGGTCAACCGGCGACCAACGTTTACATTTCGAATCATTATTTCCCTATCATTTTCCCTCTCGATCGACATCCAGTCCAATTCCACATGCTCCATGCACTTTTTTATCATCTTTCGGCGAAACATTATGAAGAAATATTTAAGAATATTTGTCAGACAATAACCGACAGGACCGAAAAGTTTGATTCTAACGAGCGTACTCTTTTCCACGAAAATCATGTGCAGCGTGCAC
>JAPYYW010000454.1:0-53863 GCA_030522545.1 Cremastinae sp. A BG-2022a | reverse complement strand
TCGAGAAAAAAAAATTCAAAAAGTTTTGCCAATTTTTTAAGGTATACCCCTTTCCATTTTTTCAAAAATTTTCAAGGGGTGATAACTTTTTGAAAAATTAATGAATTGGCGTGATTCTTGCGCCATTCGCTTCGTTTTGCAAAAAACTTTAAGAATCACCCTTAATAAAGTTGATTTGGTCAAGAAGAAGAAAATATATCGCCAATTGAAATTTTCATGGATTCACGAGACCTAGTGTGACTCGCCAAATTTCTTGAAATTTTTTTTTTTCGTATTTAAGAGCTTAATCGATCGGAAATTTCCCGTAGATAACAAAGATGGTAATTATTCGAAGCTCAGTCCCAGAATTCATATTAAATAATAAATAAAACTGGATTTTCGATCAGTTTTTTCATTAACAACTGTTGATAAAAAAAATAATAATCGTAATAAATAATAATACGAATACTAATCCAATACTCATATCAGCACGGCCTTAGTGTATATATACGACGTAACATATTTTGTTAAAAATACCGTTGATTGAGCATCGACTCGCGACATTTTAAATAGCACCGACACTTTAAAAGAAATTTATTGGACAATAAAGAGGATCGATCCAAGAGGGAAATGAGGTTGAAAAAGGAGCTGACGATTCTCAATAACTCGGGAATAGCCTTATAGACAGTTCTTTTGGTCAGTTTTCATTCAGGACGGTGTTGATTCTGGAAAAGAGCGGATCTTGCTCTTTCGCGAAGATAGTGCCGGGCCGCGTGAGAGAGTATTTGAGAGATCGGCCACGCGCGTCTATCGGCTAAATGGTCGCTATCCTCCGGATACTTTAACGGGACGGCTCTCTGCTTTGGGAGGATTTTGGCCGTCGGCGAGTTGGCCGTTGCAGCGGCCATTAGCCGTCCGGGTAAACAGAGCCATACTTCACTTCGTGGGGGCGTCACTCTTCCTCCACCGCAGTTCCGTTTCTTTGCTATACCACCGAAACCCCCCCGTATGTCTTTCCGCTTTCCGTGTTTGCGTGCTCCCTTCCTCAGGAAACGTTAGCCTCGCGAATGAATCGTCAGGTTCTTCCTCTTTGCGCTGCTCTTTGAAATCGCATCGAAAATTGTCATACGCTTAGGAAAAATAATTAGTTCAGCCAAGTAAATTATAGCGAATTCGCATTTAATTCGATCAATCATCACTGGCACACTCAAATTAATCTTATATCACATATGTTTGCAAGATCTAATTTTTTTTTCAATAAATTTTAAGGGTGAATTGGAGAGAGCCACTTGACATGATTTTTCAAAAATCGTTTTTGATTTTTTTATATATTTATTTTATTTTATTTTTTTTTATATTTTGTTTAGGAATGGGTCAAAAATTGTTGTGGCCAATTTGAAAATGATTCATTAAATACTGCAAGTACTATGATACGTATACGAACCATGATATATATTGTCAAATATATTTCATCTGTTTTATCAAGGTTTTGATAGTAAGTTACAAATTAAAAAAATGTTTACTAAATTTTTGTATGTTGACCAAAACTTTTATCATGAAAAATTCACTTGTGAATTTTATGAAACATAAATTTGAACATGCTTTTAATATATATCTGATTATTTTAAGTATGCTACGTATTTCAAGGAATTAAATTTATAGTTGTACCAATCCATATCGGCTTGATTAGTAAATACTAATTTAATTGGCTCGAGTTAATTTTCTACTCATATGGAGATTTAGTTCAGTTTAATCAAATTTACTGATTCATTCAGCTAAGTTTTTTTCCCAGTATCGGTACAAACACTATCATAGAGCTACTAATTCTCGACCTCTAGTTTCGACTTTCAACAAGATCGATAAATTTAACTCGTGAAAGATCGTCGTATATGAAATTCTTTTTTATTTTTAACTTTTTCTTCGAGAGCGCATGAATTTATTCCAAACACGCTATCGCGTATACTTCGAGCGCAATTAACTCACTTTCTCTCTCGTCTCTCTTTTTATACGTGTAAATAAAATTTCTTACGATTCAACGAGACTCGTAATTCACCTGTGAAAAAGATGTTCGGCGCATGCAGTCTCGGAAAATATTCTCCGAAGAGGAAAGAAGACGCGATCTGCATGCTTTCGATGGACAAGGTCGCGCCGCTTCTCGCCAGACGTTTCACGTTCCCCGTGCACTCGCTGTGCTCGAACATCGATCGAACGGCGAGAAAATTGCGAGACGAACGTCCGGCGTCTGCTGGGCTTCCGCCGTGTTCCTCTATAGACGTGTCCAGATTCGTAGTGGGTTTTTACTTTTTTCCCGATCATCGCACGAGCGGACAGAAAAGGAACGTCTGGTCACTGACACGGGTACATGCTTTTCCCCCGCCGATCAAGAGAAGACGCGTCCAAGAAGCAACGAAAATTCGTCGCTGACAGGTTGAAAATAATATTAGCGAATAGTGAAATATTTTCAATCAAATTGATTTCACGATCTTCATGATTTTTTAACGATTCTTTTCGTACGACTTGGAAAATTTCCGGTAAGCAATGCTCCAGGAAATGATTGAGTATTTAAAAAAAGAGATCGAGAGTCGCGTTCGCTATACTCGAGGCAGCTACTTTTACGGCTGAGAGATCCCACGACTCTGTTTACAGCCAACTTC
Source organism: Cremastinae sp. A BG-2022a (assembly GCA_030522545.1). NCBI lineage: Eukaryota > Metazoa > Arthropoda > Insecta > Hymenoptera > Ichneumonidae > Cremastinae sp. A BG-2022a. Next base: position 51,230 of record JAPYYW010000454.1, on the reverse strand, counting down.
CGTTTTTTCAGGCATCTAAAAAATGCTCTGATTTATATAGCGATAGATTTGTAAGAAATTTATGCAAGAACTTTTTCTCTTTCTCTTTTGATGGAATATAGAAGAAGGAAAAAGAATTTTAAACAAAATTATCTAGAAAATAGTAAAAAAATTGAGGAAACAACAAATTGATCGATGAAATGAAGATAATTTTAATTAATTATTTTAATTATAATTGTAATTAAAATTTTAATTAAGTACTTGTTGAGTTGCATCGATATTTTGTCTCAGATTTGTAATGTACTCGGAAAAAATATTATATTCTATTTTTTTTTTCAAATAGGCGATGTCTTTGCTCGTGCTAGCGTGTCTATTTCCATCAGATTTAATATAATACGAACTGTCACAGTGACTCTAAAAACTATCAGTTTATTTTTAATGAACTGTTATGCTGTTCACGATATCAATGAATTTGATCAGCTCCACCATGAAAACAAAAAGAAAATATTTGGAAAGCCAATAAAAATTTCGGAAGGTTTCTTTCACTCTATAATCGCGACAGTCCTGCTTCATATAATTTTTTAAATATTTTTTTAGTATGAAAATTTAATCAATCGATCAGTTTTATATTCTATATTATATGTTATATAATATCCTAAGTAACTGAGTACGTGTCTCGATTTTCTTAAGACAACTCATGGTGTTTTTGATGAAATTCCTATATCTCGAAATATATTTTTTTTTTGGATTCTCCATCAGCAGTTTCGCCCTCGCGCCCTTCCTTCGGAGAACTACAAATTCTCGATTTCAGCCGGTCCGAAACTCGGTCTGAGAATAAAAAAAAATAAAAAATGAGGAAGAAATAAAAATGGGGAAAAAGGAGAAAAGAGTGGGATAGGATACGACGTCCCGGGTGCCCGAGGCAGATCGTCGCTCGCGACATCGCGGGGTCCGAGTATCTTTGGGCGACGCATAGAGAATCGGGGGGGAGAGAGAGAGGAGAAGAAGAAGAGTTTCGCCGCACCGGCGAGTGTTCGTTAAATATACGAGTGTATTGAAATTCGCTGGGTCGGGAATCGCGAGGAATCGTTGCGCGCGGCGGACATTTCTCTCCTTCCTCTCGTCCTTTCTTCTTGCCGAGCTGTCTCTTCTGTTATGCGCCTCCTCGTGGAAGGACAGGATCCGGTGAAGCCTCCTCTCTCACCGGCGGGAATCGGGAGGAAAATAAGCTGAAAAATAAACGAGGCAATGAAAAAGGGGAAGAAATGAAGAGGACGACGCGCGCCCGAGAGAGAGGGAGAACGAGAATCCCTCCCGCTGTTTTGAATACAGCGACGAGGACGACGCGTTCTCTCCCTGGACGATATCCCCGAGACGAACTTCTTCTTCTTCTTCTTCTTCTTCTCCTAAGAGCCTCGCAGATCCTTCGAGGCTTTTTCTCTCCCACGAACGAACGCGGAAAAAGAAAGAGAAGGCGAAAGGAAGAAACAGAAGGATAAGAATGAGAAAAGAACACGAGAGCGAGAGAGAGACGGAGAGATTTCGTTCTCTCGTGTCTCGACGACGAGAACGACGCGAAAGTTTCGCTCGGATTCGACGCACCGACCAAACTTTTTTTCTCCATTTGTTACCCTCTCTCTCTCTCTCTTTTTCTCTTCATCCCTTTTCTTTTCCTCTTCTCTTTCCCACATCCAGGCGCGCCGTCGTCCACTCTAATTTGAATGTAACAACGTTCCGTTCGCTCGCGACTCGATAGCATCTCGCTGCCTCGTGGACGCTGCATCTTCCGAACCGCCGGCGAATAATGCGCCTCCGCCTTTATATATATTTATGCCGGATTAGCAAAAGACTTCGTAATACCGCAATGTTCCTTGGATTTCTATGGAGCGAAAAAATCGTCAGGGAGAAACGTTTTTCTCCCCGAGACAAGCTCCGTCAAGTTATTTTTTTGCTCCATACAATTTTACTTGATTTTTTTAAGACGCACATATAAAGCAATAGAAATAAAAAATAATGTAAATTATATTACACGCAGAAATAGCATATCTTATATTAAAAAAGATACGAGGCCTCCAATCGATTCATCGGGATAGAGTGCATTATGCGAAGTTATATGAAATATGAGCCTAGAAGAATAGTAAAATATACTGATTAAAAAATGTCAAATATGGGAAACAGCGGCCGCGTTGTTGCTTCAAAAAATGAAAAAAAAAATTCAAAAAATTTTGCCAATTTCTGGAGGAGTATACCCCTTTCGATTTAAAAAAAAATAAATTTAACGTGCTGCTTTGGAAATAATAACTTTGATGTCCATTTTTCGCCTTGCAAAAATTTTTCAGGAATTACCCATTATAAAGTCGATTTCGTCGAGGACACGAAAAGATATTACCATTTGAAATTTTATCGAGATCTTCCTCTTTTTGATTCTCGGAAAATTAGGCTCGAGGACTTCGAATACGCCAAATTTTCTCAGCTCACTTTAATTACAGCTTAACACATACTTGTAATAACGTGAGAACAACTTTGCAACTCAATTTTCTACTATTTATATCAAATATACTTGAATAGTTCGGTGATCGTAAACATAAAGAAAAGGAAAAGTTCGTCGAGCATAACAAGGAAAAAAACTGTTTATTTTTCGAGATTACCTTGATGATTCGGTGAGGTCGAGTGAAAAACCGAATACATCAGTCTTAATTGTTCGGATTTTCGACTCAATTTGTAATTAGTAGGCCGGTATAAAGTGTCGGGGTAAGACGTGTCGAGTCTCGCCAGGAAGTTCATTACCGAAAAACATTTTGTAGAAATTCGACAAGTTCTATTGAGTGAGTGTCAGTTGGATTTCATAGAGCATATTGTGCGAAGTTATGTGAAGTTTATATCTAGAAAAACAGTAAAATATAAATTCAAATATGTTAAAAAAGAAAAAGTGACCGTGTTGTTGCTCGTTAAATAAATATAGACATTAACATTTACGTGCAAATTAAAATGTTGTTTCTGCATGGCTCAAATGTAGGGGATCATGCTGCTATACTCCACAATTGACTACCTTTGAAAAAAAGGTTTGACTGTTAATTATTTTATACTTAAAGTTACTGATTCTTGAATATTTTTCATAATATGAAAAATTATATGTAAATAAGGTATTAAAAATTTTTTATTTCGTTCAAAGTTGCTTAATTGACCTTGTCGTCAATTTTGTAAGATTAACACATATTTTAACATGTTTTTATTAACTCGCTTTATTTCTGTATGCATTTTTTTCAATTGAAAATTTTCACTAATTAGCTCAATAACTTATTACATCTACCATGTCTCTATACAAATGGTTGATAATTACTTAAAATGATTTACCAAAACTTTTCTCAACTGCCTAATCGAAGAATATTTGTTATTAATTCGATTTAAATAATGTTTGTTGAGCAGTGCGCTAAGTAATAAATAATAAAATTGTAATAAAATTGCATATCTTGAAATTAAATTTCTTATTTAATTTTTTTTATTGTACAGTTTTAAAATGCTAAATTTATGGGGAAAAAATTGACGATTTTCCAAATAGTATATATTTTCTGAACTCATGCATAAATGTAAACACGTAGAAAATTTTTTCGTGTCGATTAGGTGTGCTTATTTATAGTAATTTGGCTCCGAGCCGAGTATTCGGCGTACGTGGATTGAAAAAAAGGAGAAATCCGGGAGTCCAATTCCAGCAAATTTTTGTAATCGAGTAAATAAAACATCGTCCTTGCCAGAGAGCGAAGAGCGAGTTTTGCGGTGCAAAGATCGTGAATACAACGATGCGTGCGAGAGTTTCTCGTGTCGATTAAAAATTCGTCTCATGCTGCTACCGGGAAGGCAAGCGCGTCTCGCATCACGATTATTTTTTCACTCGGAACACACTGCGTACACGTCAATCTTCCTGATGTGCACGAATGAATAGTTTTGTCATCGCGAACCGCATATTATGCCACATCTTTTCTTTTTTCCGTTTGCTCTTATCATTTATATTTCAGAAGGTATACTTTTACGAATTCTCTAAAAAAAAAATAATAATTCATTAAAAATAAGAGCTCAATTAAAAATAAATTGAAATTATTCTGAATGAAAATTGTTTTATAAATATTTTTATATAGTCCGTAAACATTATTTTTAATTAATTAATTTAATAATCGTGCGAGTGTCTCATTAAAAACACTGTCAACAACGAATTATTTTCAAAAATCGACCAAATTATTTTTCATACATATATTTTTCATATTTAAATAATTTTTCTACACTTTTTTCAAATACTATTTTGTAAAATCGTTGATTGGATTATTGACTCGTATTTATTGTCGGCTCATATTTTTGGCGGGTCTTTCGTACAAAAAACTCGAGATAGGAAAAAAAAATGAATGGATGAAAGAAAGCGGCGAGTCTGGACCAACGTAGGGACAAAGTGCCGGGAAATATAAATTTGATACGAGACCAGTCACGTCATAAATTCCACCTTTCGTTAGGAAAAGAAAAAAAAAGCTGAGAGGGTTCATCCTTTTTCCATCTGTCTCGTCGGCGCGTCCTCCGCAACAATATTTCCGGACATCAAAAGAATGCTCGACGTATCGGGGAGAGAGGAAAAAAGAGCGATGAAGAGAGAAACGAATCCCATCTCGATTCGTTCTTTGATTTCGCGAATAATTATAACGTCCTTTCGTTCCACGTTTCTGCGGTCCGACCGAGACGACACACGACAAAATACGACGGACAAAAAGGAATTGCCATGTAAATAACTGCCTTATAACTTCATTGGATTTCTGTCCAAAATAAAACTCGAAAGCGCATGACAAATATTTGATTGTTTTGTGCCGCGCTTCTGTAATCTCATTCTTTATTTCTGTGCACGTACCGATGTATTTTTTTTCACTTTATTGTGTCTCGTTTCACGATCACGTCAAGTTTTTCATAACCACTTAATTTTTATCCAAATTAATTTTAAAACAGAACAGAGAGAATCTGTGACAACAATAAAACGCCTCGTTTTATTCTCATTTTTATTTACTGCGTTTATATCGGATTTTTATTGACAAAAAGTCACCTATTGTCTTTGTAGCCAAGATCGTCGCAGAAATACTTTCATTCTTAGTTCGTCGCAAATTATAAATGTTGCCTAAAATAAATAACATGAGAATGGCTAGAAAAATATAACGTGTAAGAGAACAACGGATAACGTGTGCAAGAAATAAAGAAAACCGTTCGAAGGGTTTAAAAAAGAATTTTTATTTCGTACGGTAAAAGTCCGCCCTGTATCCGGTACGACGGTTAACCGTAGACACTCTCGGCGAAACGTAAATTTGTTTAGGGGAGGACACCTTGGTCGCACACAGCCGCGGGATAAAGTCTCGACAGTTTCACCGTCACGGAACATTTCTTCGGGTTTCTTTGCACCACCAAGCAACTCCAACACTTCCGTTTTCAGGCGCCCGATCTCTCTTGCCCCCCCCCCCTCCCCCCTTCCTCCTCAGTCGCTCGAATGCAAAAATCCAGTCGAAGGGATAAGCCATTTTCCTCTAACGACGCGAGAAACGATAAATCTCGATTTCTATGAGAAAATTATTCGGTTCTCAGAATTTTTACGAATTTCCGGTAACAGGTACACGGTCATACTGAATCGAACCAGATCCGGACAAAACTTAAAAAAAAAATTAAAAAAAAAACACGGAGAAATAAAAAAAGCAGCCCAAACTTACGTCACGCGAAGCGCTAAATATACTCCAATTTTAACAAACATACAATTTTTGTCAGTCTGTTTTTTTTTTCAAATTTATTCTTTTTTTAAGTACAGGTAATTTTAAAAAACGCTGGAAGTATAAATTCTTGATTTGTAAAACGTTGATCTATCAATCGGAAGAGCGTCATCGGATGCACCGAACATTATTGAAAGAGAAAATAATATACAGCGAACACGCAGTTCTATCGAATTTATCATTTTTTTTAATCCTTAATTTTGCAAGTGTGTAATTTTGAGAAACACGAATCGTTGTAAAATAAACGCACAATGTAGAGAAATATGCTATTTCAAAAAATACACAATATCGTGGAAAAAGTGTAATCCCAGTGCGAAAAAAAGGTATAATGTCGATGACTGTGCAATTTTGATAAATTTATCATTCGCGAAAAAGGAAGGAAAAAAAAATACACGCGCACCTGCAATTTCGTTGGAATGTGTAATTTGTGGTAATGTACAGTTTCGATAAACACACAAGTCGATAAAATGTGCAATTTTATCGGATGTACAATTTGAGGAAATATGTAATTTAGGGCGACCAGATGTTTGCTTGGCGAGCGCGGCGAGGAAAGTTCGGTCGAATTTATGGGACACGCGCAGTCCGAGGAGATAAGTGTGTGCGTGGCCGTTTGGACAGTGGAACAGGAGTTCCATAGGTCGGACGTGCGCCCTCCCCTTTTTTCCACCATCCTCTCTTCAACCTTTTACGAGCACATCACCCGGCTTTTATACTTACTTAAGGAATCACCAACTCCTTCGTCTGCCCTTTTTACGGACCATCCCCGATTTTTCTATCGTTTTTTCCCTCCCCCGTGCGCGTTTCCTCTAAAAAATTTTCCACGTATGCGGTTTTTCTACTCGCCAAATTTCTTTTTTCTTTTTTTTTTCATTCGTCGGGAATGATTTCTCGCGCTTGAACTCGCTGAAACAACGTTATTCGAGAGCATACCGCGAGCCAAAGTCCATTTCAAATATTAATTTTTTGTCTTGCGAAACGAAAATCCGGGACAAAATCCTCGAGGATTTTTAGGGCTGAGCTAAGGAATAATAAATTGAAGATGACAATAAAATAGAAAGGATTGCTCCGTATTTCTTTGGTTTAAATTTCATGGGAATACGATATACTTTCTGAGAGTAAAAAATATGTCTTCGTCCTCGAAAAAAAAAGTATTTTTATCCTATACTGCTGATGGGTTTCATAAAAAACACGTATGCCAAATACGAGAGTAGAAACGTTCGAAATTTTCATCAGACCTGCACTTTTGAGTTTAATTTTCTTATTTTTTGTTACTTCTTGATTAATCGCGACAGGTCGGACATCTGGCAAGTTCCGATAAGTTTGGAAATCCCATCGACGATATTAGAGGATATTAGACGTGGCCGGTGAGCTGAGTAATAAGAGAGAATGTAAGGGACAGGGATATATCGGTGAAAAGAGTACAGGAAGGTGAGAATAAGAGCAGGGAGGAGGAGGAGGCAAGTGAGGGAGAGGAGAGGAAGGCAGAGGGAGGACGGAAGCAAGTGCACGGAATTGATAAATCCGCGAGAGAGCGCCGGCTGAGAACGATATTTCGAAGGAAACCGATAAAAGGAGGACGACTCGCCCTTTCGGATCTCCCATTTGGCTCGAAATAATGGGAGATGGGTCCTTTTGGCTTTCAGCGATTAACCTGTACCGTTCGCGAGTTATTTAGTGGGCTATCGCGAAACCCGCTGGCGAGCCATTAGCTCCGATCGCATTACCGGACGGAGACGGAAATAACGGGCCACCCGAGAGTCCGAGCGAGCTCAAATTTCTTGCCGCTTCGTTCCCCGTTAATAGACGAGCCAGCTCTCTTTCCAACGCTGACTTTCCCTTCCTGTTTTTCCTATTTTTTTCTTCTTCTTCTTTTTCTTCTTTTTTTTCGTCCCTATACATCTCTCTCACTATCTCGTGTTCTCTTTCTCTCTCTCTCTCTCGCATCATATCGCTTATTGCCGAGTATTTCCAATAAACTTTTCCACGATAGTATATGCCAAAATAATCCACAAATCTCCCAAAAACTCTGATACAACGGTAATTATGTTATATTTTCGTTGCGACGTGTATGCGAAGCATCGATGATTTATCGAAAAGTCCCGTTGCCTCCGCCCCTCTGGCATCCAAATTCACCAGGTTTCCCTTCTCGAATTTTCAGCTTCCGCTTTTTAACCGGATATACGGCCAAAGTATGAATTGCAGATACTCGCGGTGAGTCTCATTTTTCGACGTACCAGCAAATTCATGGAAAACAAGGGGATTGTTCTCTCATTTTCAGTTATATCTCATTACTCGGTTATTTACGTTATTTTTTAATTTACGAGTTGCAAACCAACTTGTATAAACAGTGGACAAATCACAATTAAAAATTCCAATATAAGAGCGTACAATTTTTTTGAAAAATTCACATTATATAAGAATTTGTGGTAATTAAAAAAAAAATTCAACTAAAATTGAGCGAAAAAGGCAGGATTTCTTTTTTTTCGGGGGTGAACATTTTCCGAAAATTTTTGAAAAACGTTCGTAGCTCGAAAATAGATAAAGAAATATGTGAAAAATTGGCTCGCCGGAAAAAAGCGTCTCTCTTTTGTTTTGACGGGATGAAAAAAAAAAACGAAAAAAAAGGGAAAAAGAGGCGCGATATAAATATAGATTTGCGGAAGAGGGTATCGATGGGCTTTCACGCGGTATTCGTTGTTACGAGGGTGTTGAATGCGCGGAGGACCGGCGACGCCGAAATCGCGGCCGGTCGTTAATTTCCTCGTATAAAAATCAATGAACGGTACATAAACAACGGGAACAGCGATCGGCGTTCGCTTCTCTCTTTCCGTTTCTTTCCCCTCGTCCTCTCCCCGCTTTTTTCTCTCTCTCTCTTCGCGTCGAGCCTGCTCACCCATTTTCCAATTTCCAATTGCGAATTGCGTTTTTAATTATAACGAACGCAATGGCGGATCGGACGGGGCGTGGGCGGCGAATGAACCGGCGAAACGAGTCCGAATTCATCGGGCAACGCGTCCGCCGCGTCTCTCCGTTCCTCCGCATATCGAGGTGCACGTTTTATTTCCTTCCCCGCCCTTCCGACGAGTCCATCCAGTTCCCAAAATGCCGCTCGAATATTTTTTCCCTCGCTCTTTCTTTTTTTACTTCATCTTTTCTCAATTTTTCCCCCGTGCTACACATGAGAAACGCTCATCCTGTCGTTTTTACGGGATTATCGACTTTTATGGGTTATTTTGTTACTTATGAATATTCTTGCACATGATCGTCACTTTCACGTGTTTTTTTTTTCACATAAAAATTAAAAACAAAATTATCATATTAATTTTTTTAAGATTTATAGAACTTCTTGGAAAATCAAGTAAAAACACTTGAATATTGTGCAGTAAAATACTCAAAATGCAACTAATATATTACTCAACGTGTATTCATTGTTAAAAATTGCAATTTTCAAATGGACTCTCTTATTATGGAAATTAAAAAAAAAATTTTTGATTTTCCGTCATGCTATATAATTACGTATGTAAAAGTAAATGTTTTTTTTTTTTCAAAAAACAGTAATAAATTGATCGAATTCTTTATTTAAAATATTTTTAAAATGAGTGAATATGTAAGTCGGAATAAATAATGCATATTTATATTCTGTCGTTTATATATTATAAATCGATGAGTACCCTAGTCTGATAGACTTTTTTCAATTGGTCAAAAAATAAATATAGTATAGATACAGAAAAAATAATTGTGGTGGTTTTTTGAGAAATAAATGAATGAACGCGATTAGAAGAGAGTCCAGTATAACCGAATACGGGCAAAGTTGATTGTGGCTCTGTGCGCTGAAAGTCGGGCTCTACCGGAAGTGAGCACCCGATACAAGTGGCTACAGCGAGACTCGAGAGTCGTTAACGTTTAACGAGCCAACGATTATGTCGCCGTAATGGATAATCGCTGCCGTTGACGATACCGATCTTTATAACGTCAAACGCACCGGAAAACGTCGAGCAACCCTGCCTTCCCCTAATTTTCTACCCTTTGGTCTCGTTCGAAATTTTCTCATCGCGTTTGACATTTCATTCCTTCCGTATTCAAAATTATTCATACATAATTCTGTGTAATTTGTCAAAATTACACAACCTGTTTTAAATATTCATATATGTACTTCGTTAATTTTTTGAATTTTTGTTTATTTTTAGTTCGTTTCTTATTTAAGCTTCCAGGATTTTTTATGCGGTAAAAACTTAATTTTTATCTCTAATTTTCTAGTTTTCTTTAATAGGCTTTCAAAATTCCTACAGTGGTAAAAATGTATTTTTTTCACTCGTGAAAATTGTATAATAGTGGAGTGAGTAAATTCAATAACTTTGAAGATAGAGTGTGAAAAATTCTTTCAATGGCGCTCTACGGTCGTCGCGAGCGATAAAATATAGTATTCCTTTCTGTATATTGAGGAAAAGGTATCCAGTGGGAAAGCCCCTAGACTTTTCGCTTATCCGCCGGTAATAACGTTCCTCGCCGTTTCGTCGTAACGTCGCCAGACGAAATTACAACCTCCTAATAATATGGATCAGACGAGAAATACGCCCGAGCGAGGTGAAGGGATGGGAAGGGAGCCTCTTGCCGGAGAAATTCGAAAAAAAAGAAATCTTCAACGCGAGTGCCAAATCGACTTCGATTCTTCGACCATGAAGAAATAATATTTTTCACCCTCTTATTTTTCTTTTACAAATTCATGAGTTATTTTTTAAATCCGAGTTTTTTATTGGGTCCAATTATATGGGTTTTTTTTTGCAACGTGTGTACGATGTTTAGTGTATTTTGGGGTCCTTTCACGCGCACGTCTCGGTTGGCTTCGATATATATGTTATGGCAATTCCCTCCAAGTCCAGGCCACCCTGCTGGAGGGACTTTCACGCACACGGATGTGCCAATGTATGAAGAGAGAGAAAAAGAAGCGAAAGAAGAAGAACGCGACGTGGTCTCATATATAAGGATTTATCACGGCTAAGTCTACCGTATATTGCCAGCATCGTGCTGATCTCTTCCATTCTTTTTATCCTTTTTCTACGAAGTCTCGATCCCGTGCGTTGTTCCCTAATTTTTTACACCAGCCAAAAAACTGTCAATATTTTCACGAGGTAAAACGGTATTATTCGAAAACTTTTATTTTCTCCCGATCAGAGAAATCCTTTTGAATAATTTTTTGGGTAATTCTATGCTCAATAAAAGTATAGTTTCATTCTGAATCAACGAATAGTTGAGAAATCTAAATATTGTGAAAAATATTGATGGATGAACTAAAAAAATCTGAATCATCGACAACAAAACCAACCATTTAGAAATATAAAGATGAAAACGTGGAAAGACAATTAATTTTTTTTACTTTTAAAGTATTCTTATTCTGCGTATAAAATGTGTGTTTTATGATATTTTAATAGTGATATTGGTTTTTTTTCTGATTCTATAAAAGATTTTTATATTCTCTGAGAAACTTTTTGACGGACACCCACGAGATCCGAGAATCTCCGACGTACGCTTAATTTCTCTCCCCGGAGTACACGTTCGTTAACGAGACTCGAGCGATAAATTTTGTCGGAGTATGAGAGAGGGAAAAGAGAGCGGAGGGCTCAAATCTTGGCAATACGGAGGAGAATAATCGTCGGAGTCACGCCTCCGATCGCGATAACCCGGTCATCGTTATCGCGACATTCTCTCGAAGCTACCACTCGTCGTGGCTGTGAGAGAGAGAAAGAAAGAGAAAAAAAGAGAGAGAGAAAACTCTCGAGGAAACACGAGTCCGCGATGCGTGCCGCGCATCCGCCGAGCTCGGACCATTTTCTCAGTATAAATTCATATTATATCGCGAGAATCGTTACTCGTTAATTCTTGACAGGACTAACAGTCAGGGACTCGTTTCCTCCACGCTTCTTGTCAACCAATTTTCCACGTGAAAAATTCTTTTCTTCCCGGTAATTGGATACTAAAGTATTTTTTCGAATATTTTCTGTACCGCGATACAGATCGTTAAAAATTTATTGCGGGAAGGAATTTTTTGCTTTTTTCCCCATTTTGCTTCTCCCTATCGCTCTCTGCTACGCAGTCGCTGAAGCTATATTACTTTCTTTATATTCAATCAAAAAAATAAACTATACTACATATATGCGAACTATCGTTTTTTTCTCTATTAAAATGTTTTGTCTTCTTCAATCCTTGCATTTTTTCTCATCTTTACGTATTTTCAATATTTTTTTTTCCAATTAATAATTTACCATGGTCATTATTTATAAAAATATTTCACTCTGTCTTTATTCAATTGAAAAACCACATACTGTATGCAACCTTAAAAGAGAATCGTTTTTCCCAATTAAAATGTGTTTTGTCTCTTTCAGTCCTTGCATTTTTTTCATCTTACTAAAAATTTTCCGTGGTTATTATTTATAGTTTAATAAATATGTATATTTGCATGATTAAAAGCGGAATAGCAATTTCTCAGGCTCGAATCGAACGTTGCGTCTTCGAATCGTGTCTGACCAGTCGGAGCCCTTTCTACTTGGCTCTCGGTACGGAGAGTTATCGAGCAAGTTTCTCGATTCCTGTAAATTCATTTCCCAGCGTGTGTCTCATCGTATCCTCGGAATTTTAATCTACATCATCATTTAGTACACTTGACACACACGTACGAGACACTGACGCTTACTGTACTTTCATCCCCCTCCCCCCCCCGCCCCATCTCCCTCGCTCTTTATCTGGCCTGTCGTCTCGGAGCGAATTCACAGCGATTTTCCGACCGCACGAGTCTCGAGGTGGCGGAATTTCTCGAGGAGACTATACTCGGGCGAGAGGCGCGCGCTATCTTCCCGAGACGAAGAGCGAGCGACGTAGGTGTGAGAAATCGCAAATTCCTCGTAGGTGCGGCAAGACCACCTGCGAGTTTACGTCTAGAAAACGAGTGTCTTTCTCTCTCATTCTCTTTATACACACACGACGTTCTCTCTCTCTCTCTCTTTCTCCTTCTTCTTACACGTATCTCTCTTTCCCTCTCTCTTGTTTTCTTCGCTCTCCAGCTGCATACACATTAACTCCTTGGGCGTACAGCGTCGTTAGTGGCATACCTTATCGTTTCATGCACACCGAACATTCGGAATGTGTAAACACGAGGCCGTGCGCTTCTTACCCGAGTTATTTAATCGACGCGTCACACCGAGTCGAAGCATCGCTGTCGCCTATCCTTCGGACCAACTCCCTAAATTGGAGTTGCATTTTTCTCAGATACAGTCCTCAGACTCTGTGAATAGAGCAGAGTAGAACTTGCATAAAAGTTACGACTGTACTAATTATTGTATAAATATATTATTCTGTTTCATAACGGAATAAATTTTATTTGAGGATTTATGAGCTGTATATACATTTTACAAAATATGAGAATTTTTAGTATGTTTCTATATAAATATATGAAAACATTTTGTGTCAAATATTTGATGTCGTTTTATTGAATGATTCAAGAATTAAACTTCAAAGTGGCTCTGAATACAAATTTACTAATTGGACTTTTTTTTCATATTTACATAGTCGTGTATATATTTTTTATAAAATAATTGAAAATCGTTTCTTATTGAATTATTTAAACAGTGAAAAATCTTTGAATTATTGATATGTTAAAGTTGCCCATTGATAACTAAACTGATGAAACAAGAAAATTTGTAACTTGTTTGGCAAGAAGAGGCAGAATCTAAATTTTAGGAATTGCTCGTCAAGAATTGATTTTTTGCTGAAATTGTCTGACCTATACATCCTTAACTCCTGACTCGAATAGACATTTCGCTTTATTATAAAAATATATTGAATTATAAAATATAATTTTAATTTTCACTCTATGATAAAATTTATCGTGATTTCTCTGTAAAATATCATTCATTTATTTTCTTCTTTTTGTATTTACATTTTTCAAATAATATATGAATGTGTCAAGTTACATGGTCATTCGCGAAAAGCTTCAATATCGAAATTACTTTTCAATTAATCTTATTTTTTTCGAATTTTCTGATGATAGAAAAAAGTACAGTTCAAATGATTTTTGCTTGTGTACAATTATCAAAAATAATTTTTTAAAAAGTTCACACGCTCGATCATCGATCTTTCACCGCAGACTCTCTTGTCACATATTCTAAATTGCGTTCAAAAGAAGAAATCATTTTTCACGTTATTTTCAGGCTCATAACACGTAGCTGAAATTTTAGTGAAATTACACGTTCTGTGGAAAGAGTGAGCGAGAGAGAGAGAAAGAACAGAAAAAGCTTCCGGGGATCGATAAGGGCAGAATATTCTTGATAAGGGACGAAAGAGCTTTCGGAGAGACGCACGCATATCGAAATGGACGTACATACAACCGCGATTTTTCGGTACGAGTGTTTCGACGAGGGAGAAATATCTGGCGAGGCGCGCGAAGCGCCCTTCGGCCCGAGAGCAACGCGGATATGGAGAGCGCGTTACGGCGAGATAGAAACGCGAAAGTGAGGCGAGAAGAGGGCGAACGAGAAGCGAGCGGAAAGACCGAGAGTCGGAGAGGGATGAATGCGCCGTGTGGAAAAGGGATGATGGGAGGAGGGGGAAGGGGGGAAGAAGAGAGGAAAGAGAGGAAAGGGGGGAGGGGAATGAAGGACCCGCTCGGTGATGTGCGGGAGGGGGATGAAGCAGAGAACCGAGGCCAGAAGAGGCTTCTATCGCGCACAGTTCGCGAATTCCGTCCTGTCATTTGTAACTGTCGGGCTGCTCATTACAATTCCCCATTCCTCTCCCCACCGAGAAACCCTCCCCTTCCTCCCCCTCATCCCTTGCTCTCGCTCTTTTACTCTCTCGCGGGCATTCTCTTCCGAAGAGTTGTTGCCTCTCGCGCTCGAGCTCGCTCGCTCGCACGCACGCGCCCTCTGCTCCCGTTCACCCCATTCCGACAGTCAACGAGATATTCCGCTCTCTCTCTCTCTCTCTCTCTCTCTCTTTCTGTCTCTATGCCAAATCTTTTCTATGGACACAAAAGACGTTTGGTTCTTCAGAACTGCATCAGCGAAAAAGAAAAATACAATAAATATATCTGTCGTACACGCGCGAGGAGAAAGTGACGACGTTTCTCCCAGAGGGGGGATATAACGAAGTGTACTGACAAAATCTTGTATAGAGTTTTTGTCTCTTATTTAAAAATGAATCGCAGGTATTCATTGAATACCATTGAAAGGTGCTCGAGTCTGTTGTATATTTTAATTATTATTATACACAGAAAAATATTTACAAACATAAATGAGAAAATTGTATTAACTTTTAATTGGGTTTGAAGGGTATTTTTAAAATTATATCTCACATATTTGTACAATTTTTATATTTTATATAAACATTTTCTTGTGCTTTCATTTCACCCCGTTAGCTCAACTTCTCTCGGATTTTCACTGTTTCAACGATTTACCTCGAGTAGAAAAGGTTCTATCGTTTTCCGTCTTTTTCGTTCATCTATCTGCCTCTCTCCTACATCTCCCGTCGAGGTCTTTCTCTCTCGGCCATTTTCTTTATTACATTCCTTATTTCCTATCCACCCGTAGTCTCCGTGTGTAACTGTAATACAAATTCCTATTGTGATTTATGTTGGTATCAATGGCGGAGGAACCCTCGCACAAAATTCTCGGTCGGTCTCTCGTCGCCTCGAGATTTCATCCCCCATTCTCCCGGGCGCTCGCTCTTCTCCGCGCGTCGCCGGTCGGAAGATCCGGCAGGAGTGTCGAAAGAACGGAGCCTCCCTAGTCCAGATATTATGCTTTATTGAATCGCTCGCTTGTCACTGTTATTGTTGGCTTCACGCTCCTGTCGGACCCTTCCCCGACTATCTCGTGACTTGCATTCGTCCTCTTTTTCCTTCTCTCGTTCATCCCGCTGCAACTCGTACATATCCAACGGAGCACGGATCCAAGGGATCAATCCCATTCGCAAACCCCTCACCGGATTCTCTATGAATTTTCATTAATAGAAAACACCATCCAATATGGACATAAACACAGTTGTCAGAAATTTTTCTCATTTTTTCACAATTATCCGAAATATAATGCACGAACTTTTATTTTATTGTCACGATTCATCAGAAATTGTTTAATTTTTTTTCCACTTTCCTCATATAGACACGTTAATTTATAATTTATTGCTTCTTAATATTTTATATATTTTTTGTTGATCAATGTTTTATTTCTTATTTAAGGGTTGTAAATGGAGACTTTAGCGTCAAAGTCTCAAATGCACTCGAAAATCTGTTTGTCGAAAAATACAGCGACCATTATTTGCGAAAGGGGTTGAGAATTC
Organism: Cremastinae sp. A BG-2022a; assembly: GCA_030522545.1. Classification (NCBI taxonomy): domain Eukaryota; kingdom Metazoa; phylum Arthropoda; class Insecta; order Hymenoptera; family Ichneumonidae; species Cremastinae sp. A BG-2022a. The sequence continues at coordinate 35,142 of JAPYYW010000454.1, read as the reverse complement.
CATCGAGAACGTAAGACGATCTCTCGAACTCTTTTTTCCTTCTTCGCTCGAGGATATACTATGTATTTACTCTCTTTCCGACGCATTCCGTCAGAAATCAATTTTTGTCCTACACATATTTGTACAGTGTATACACGAAGTAATCAACTGTCGATGACACTAATGCCATTAGCAGGGATCAAAGTGAAAATAGTATTATTGACACATATCAACACGAAATTCTGATATTTCTTGTAAGAAAAAAATCGGAATTAAATATAAATTACATATTTTTTAAGAAAAATTTATCTTTTGAAAAAATAGCGAAAAATTGCTCCACTTTTATTTTTTTTTCTGAAAAACGAATCAGAATATATATCATACATATTTTAAAATTTTTCCTTTACAATTATCATCATTATATTAAATATTGAAAATCTGCTTCTATTTTTTTAATACCATTATTTTTTGAGAGAAAAAATCAGAATATAAAATCATTTTTTTTACAAAAATGTATCATTACAAAAATTACTGAATATATGATTGATTTAATCATTACTATTATTTTTTTAACAAAATAATGAATAATATTGAGCTATGAATATTTCAAAGTCAATGACGGGGGAAACGCCCCCCGTATACGTCCTTCGTGCCCGTGGCCATTATCCACTCCCGCCGATTAACGTGTGTTTTTTTTCTCGCTCTTCTCATTTTTTGCGGAGTCATGTTACAAATGACTCTTCTACGAACTTCGTAACTCGGAAACGGGGTCAAGGGGGGACCAGAATGAAAAGAATCATCCTCCTAGTTACGAGAGTGACATGATCGTCTTGTGAGAGTCAAGAAAATCGTATCTCGGAAAGAATACGAGCACTCGGAGATGTCGAAGTGAAGGATTTTCATCACTTTTATGATCGGGGAGAATGGGGATGGCTTCTCCGCAAATACTCTGAAATATTTCATCAATCCTATAATAGGATTTATTAGGATTAGTAATTTAAGTTATATTTTATTATCATTTTTTTAAAATTTATGCATATTTGTTGTAATTTTGGAATTTTATTTATTAATATGAAAATAATTTTTAAAAAATAGGTTGAAAGATTTATTAGAAGAAACAGTGACGCAAACGTAAAAAATAAAAATACCAATATAGTTCCGTGTATATGGAATTCAATATAAGTCACGTTTATTTTTGATCCTGCACATTCTCCAGATATACTATTTGAGAAATAAACTGCACATATGCGCATTCAGTTATAAGTCAAATTATCTCGATAAAAATTAACGAGAAAAAAGTTAAAACAAATAAAATGTACAATTGGCTTTTTTTTCGAACGCAGCTGGGAGGATTGTTTGATTCGGGCTCGTATCGGTATAGACTGTTTTGCATAACATGCGGTTGGTATAGGGCTGAGAGGCTCAAGCATCTCTGAAAATAAGGGTGTTTTTGTGCGCGTCCGATTCAGGCCTAATTCCAGCGGGATAAAGCCGTCGACTCGCGGACGCTTTTATGAGGGGTTCCCCGTAATTCTCGTCTCGCAAAGTTTGCTCAAAGATGCGCTCCGGCACCTGATGCTTTCGCCTCTAATCGTCCTCGACCGACGGATTGCGTATCCCTTTCCATAGCCGGGAACAAATTTTCCGTCCCTCTCGACGGAAAATCTCCGATTGGGGTCTCTCGTCCCATCTGCGCCAATTTTGTCTCCTCCCTCCCCCTCCCCCCCCTCTTTCTCACCAATTTTATACACCCCCGAGACCGAACATTACTCTCATGCATAAATTGAATTTTTGACATTTTTTATTCTATAAAAACATTTTTTCATTTATTCTTAATGATATTTGTATAAAACTTTTCAAAGTTGTATAATTATTATTTTTTTTCAATATTCGTACGTAGTCTGCTTTTTTTGAGCAAGGGAATATTTATTTATAAAACTATTTTTTATTTACAGGTGAGTCAACAAATAAAATCTTAAAGTTATACTCCTCGTCGCTGGAATTTTTCAAATATACTGTTCCTGACAAAAAGTGAGTTTTATTTATGATAAATTGAAATTTATATTTGAATACAAAATTCTTTATTTATTTATTTATTTATATCGATCATATTTTACATCGAGTGACAATCTTTTTTAAAAAATGGTAAAGTTCTACCAAAAGAGTGTGATCCCTTGGTTTTTACACTGAATAAATGAAAAAGAACGTTTAAAAAATGTTAATCATCCATTTATCTTACCAAATTTCGATATTTCACATATTTAACGACATTTTTTTCCGCAAACTATACTGAAACCCCTTAAAATAATTTTCATATTTATCTTTCAAAAGTATACTATAAGTCACTATATAAGCATAGTTTGCCAATAATCATTTTCTCAATTGATTTGAATAATAATATTCAAGAATTGCGAAATCGCGGCATTTTCGAAAGCGACGAGCGTTATGTAGGAAGAAACGTACCGAAAGGGAAAAATAATTGCATTTCTCTTGGCGTTTCGGAGTTTAGAAGTCGTCGCGGAGGCATTGCCTTGTAAATAACGGTTGACATCGGCGAGTCTCCGGGCAACAAATCGCGGCGAGTCGATGCAGTAGCTCGGCGCGGTTTCGCGCAGAGACGGCCGAGCGGCCGGAGATCTCGTCTCCGTATGGAAATTCGCAGCGCGAGTGAAACGCTTCTCCGGCCAAGTTCATTCGCCCGTAACCGCCGCGCGATTAATTATCAAGCGCTCTCTACCGGCAGGAAAAAAGTGGAGAGGAAAAGGGAAGAAAAAAAAAGGGAGGAGGGAAAAAAGCGTCGTCACTTGTAAGGCCATTTACGGGAAACCTTGGCCGTGTAAGCGCGCGAGAATACAAATTTGTTCGCACTTAAATTCCGGCGGGCACCGTCAGGTCCCGATTTATCGACCTGCGGCTTATTGCAGGAGAAAAGTCCTCGCGACAAGATCCGTCGAAGAGAAGCTCTCAAGTATACACGAATCGGGAAAGGATATTGAAAGATTTTTCAAAATAAGGGGAAAACAGTGCGAGATACATAAAAAGATTAAAAATGTGAAAGAGAGAAAAATAATGAAAAAAAAAACGTTTAATCTAAAAGTGCACTTTTGGCGTAAGGAAAAATCCGTGAGATTCGCGTCATTGATTTTTTTTTCTCAATTCTTGCCCATCGTGATCTTAGCACGTAGGTTTAACATTCAGCGTCCTCTAGTCTACATCTCTTTTCCATTTCACGGCGAGTCAGCGATTTCCTTTCTCGAAAACGAAAACGCTTCGATGCTTGGTTACTCTCACACGTGGTTTCTCTCCGACGACGAACCTTCCGACTGAGAGGATGACAATTCTTCCTTTTCTACATCCCTCATTCTTCAATCAGAATGTGAAGAAAATTTTATCGAAACATATATTTTTCAATGAAAAATTGATTTTTAAAGCTTTAATGTGATAGAATCTTGAGATACTTAGAATATATAATATAAACACATAAACATGGCTTTTAAAAATCTTGTAATATTATTCCACAATAATGCATGAAAAATTTAGTGGTACTCTACCACCTATAAATTGATATATGAATTGTTGAAAATCGTTGCTTGGTAAAAGTTGCAATTTTAAAAATTAATATTTCAATTAGCAAATAGTAAGACCTTGTTAAATTTTGAATAAATTAGAATATGGTAAAGATCTGTGCTATTATTACAAAAATTCTCTCGTAAAAAATTTCAAAACTATGACACATATTTTACAGCATTAAAATTGCAACTACACTAACTATTATAGAATTTAATATATTTTATTTATATTCCGTTTTAAGTTATTTCATTTTATCATAAAAATATATTTAGTTTTTAAATAAAATGATAAAGTATTTATCAGTTTATGATAAAACCTATTAGAATATACATATTATCTGTACTTGGTGAGCTTATATAACTTCATGAATTTACTACGACGATACCTAAAATTGACCAATGGTTAATTAATGTTCATCTTAATGAGAAATGAAAATTCACGACGAGACACATATCTTCTACAGATGTTAATCAGGAATCATATTTTTTCCACGGAAAATTCCCTGCAAATTGCCGAAAAAAAAATCCGCGAGCTTAAAAATGCATGAAAAAGGGCCCGAAAAACCGCGCGAAACTTAAACATAAAAATTCCTCTCCGCGTAAAAGCAACGAAAAAAGTGAGCCGTGGTCCGAAAAAATATTTCTCCGTTTGCGTCGGTGTCGTCGGTGGATGCACGTGTGCACCGTTCCGTGGGAAAATAGTCGGCGGAGTGCGAAAAATTACATAAATTCCTAAAGGGCAAAGGGACGTCGAGGATTGTCGAACGCGACGTCACACGAGAGCGTACACGTGTACGTGCGTATTATGAAAATGTATCTGTGCCGGGATCGGACTCGTGTGCGCGCACATAATGCGCGTGTACAGACGCGGACGAATAAAAAGGTGTGCGCGAGGACGAGGGAGCGTTGTAACGCGATACTACCGTAATTCACGTTGGTTTTACGCTTTATGCGACACGCTGAACATGCTCTCGCGCACGGCCGTGAATTTACGGTGTGAGAGAGACGCGGAGAGATCTCTCTGGTGAGAAGGAGAGACCGAGAGAGGCGCGCAGAAAAAACGAGAGAAAAAGAGAAAAATATATATACACACGTATATATACGTATATAAAGAGAGATCGAGAGAGAGAGAGAGAGAGAGAATGAAAAGAAGCAGAGAGGCTGCGGACTCACTTTTCCAACTCGTATACACGCGTCCATACCTGTATTCGTATATATATCGTCGTTGTTGCGCAGCGAACACAAAAAATGGACAAAACCTTTCCGACCTTCGCTTGATGGACGCCTGGGCGGTATTGGATTAAACGCTCCGGCGAGGATTTAAAAATGCATTCGTGTCTGTACCTTCGCCTCTATATGCATATCCAGGCTTCTGTACATTTATTGTACATAGCCACGAAGCCTCTGTGACGAGAGAGAAATATTGAAAGTATGTACCAAGTCGCGAGAAAAGAGCTACGTGTCGCAATGACAGACATTTTTGTTTATCCACTACCACGAATTTCAGTTAATTACAATAACTCTAATTTTCTGTATTTCCTTAATCGAATAATTGAAAAGTATGTGCAATTTTCAACCTGTAAAGGGATATTCTCATCCGAAAATTTATTCTTGATACTTACATTTATTTATAGAGTCTAACACTTTTCTCTATTTATTCATATATGAAAATAAGTTTATTCGTAATATTTATTGAATTAATAAGAAACGTATAAACGTTTTCAACATAAATGTTGAATAAAGGAAAAATTAGAAAATCTTTTTTGAAAAGAAACGTTCAAACTTTAGTATTATCGATGCAAATATTATAGTCGAGAAAAAAAAGTAACACATAAAGTGAAAGAGTTTTCGTTCTGTGCGAGATAGAGTGGAATTAAAGTGGTGGCAAGAGGATGAAAATGTCGAGAAACGAAGAGGCGAAAGGAAGAGCTTGATCATGTTTTGTATCGGAATCTATGGATGTTTTTGATATGAGGGCAAAAACGGAAGTCGAGAATTTTTGGTGAGGGAGAGGGTTGCGAGCGCAAATGTATGGCGCTGCTTTCGTTACACTTTTTGGTGCGCGTTGCGGCTCTCTGTGTGCGCTGCGCGGATTGTCGAGCGAACGTCTGTCTGTTGGCTGCCAGCGAGCCAGTCAATCATTACGGGCCGCGCAAGCGCTCTGTCTCGCCACCCCTTTGCCCTTTTCCCTCTTTCTCGTCCTCTCTGCTACTTCTCCCATTTCTCCCCCTTTCCATTCCCCCTTTCTCTTCTTCGCCCAATTTTTTTTTCTACCTTTCTCTTCCTCCTCGCTTCTATACTTTTTCTCTCTCTCTCTATTTTTATTCCCCGAGCTCTAGTATTTTTTCATCTCTTTTCACACCCCTTTCTCTTTTTCTACAACTTTATTTTCCTAGCTGTAATTTTTTTCTCTCCTTTCTTCTACCTTTTCTTTTCAGCTCTTTATTCCTAGTTTTTGCTTCCCATTCTTTTTTCCGTTTGTCTCTCTCTACTCACTTCCTCTACACTTTCTTCCATTTTGTTTTCCTCTCTTCTTTTCTTTCTCTTTGCTTTTTTCGATTTTTTTGATTAGTCACATTTTTTCTCTTCTTTTCGCAAATTCTTTTTTATTCATCTTCCAACTATATTTATTTTTTTATCTGTCAGTGCTTGTTCGTATCTTTGAAATTTTTTACTTTCATTTTTAAAGATGAGAAAGACAGCGAGAATTTTCCACCGCTTATACTGCATATTTAAACAGGCTGTCTTGCTATGCACTCGATACACCCACACCGAGCATCCTCCCTCAATCTTACACGCATATGCATCGCTAATATTCTGTCTGTTTATTCTATCGATCCTCGACAATGTTGAAGTTGCTAACCACGTTTCGTATTTCAAAGCCTTTTCCATTTTTTAATCGATTTTCTTTTTTCAAACACACCGCAAAGTCTGAAAATGCATTTTAATTGAGTGCATTTTTAAATCTATACTGAGTTAACATTAAATATGTATATTAGTATTATAATTTTTTAACATTTAAATTCATGAAACTTGGATCGATAAAAGAAAATTCTTTTTAGTTTATTATTGCGGAGGTAATAATTTTTTTTTTACAATTCAGTACTTCATATTCTATACTCTTTCACTTTTGGTTCCTTTGCCTTTGGTGTTCTCTGCGTGTCTTCATCTTCTCGTTTTTTCTCCTGATGAAGGATTCTCCTTTTTATTCTTTTTTCAAAAATTTCCAAGGGAAAGCGTCGCTCCCCGAGGCGACGAGATCCGGAGTCTCTTTTCATCCCTCTTCTCGACTTCACCTATCCTCGGCACATCTGACGAGAAAGAACGGAGCTTCCTATTATGTCCTGTGAAAAAAGGGGCAAGAGGTTATATCTGTTCATAAAAGGAATTTCTTCGCCCTTTCTCTCCGCCCGCGCTTTTTTTTTCTAAAAGGATTTTTGTCATAAAGAGGGCTAATGCCGAGCTTCCTGCTTTTTCCTTCTCGTTGGAGGATTTGAAAAGAGACATTGAGAAGCACGAAGAAAAAAAGAGGAGAGAGAGAGAGAGGAAAAGAGATTACTCATTCCCGGGATTGAGAAAGTTCTGCCAGTCAGAGCTTTTTTTAATTTTTTTCGCTTAACATTCATATCGCGAAAAAGTCTGATGAAAATTTTCAATTACTTTATTATTGCCATTCTCTTATTTCACTTTTTAATAAAAAATATTATATATCCAAACGTACAAAATTGGTTTAGTCACTGCGTGAATAAATCTGCAGACAATAAAATTTATAAACTTATAAAAAAGGTTGTTGATATCGAAAGGTAAAAAAAATTTTTAAACAATATTGTAATGAATCCTTGATATTAGAAAGGCTGATTTACGTCACGGACTTATTGGCTATCGCGCGAGGGAGGAAACTTTTTTCTTATAATAATTTTTTAATAACCGTTCGCCCTGTAAGTATCCATTGGAAGTTTGGAAAGTTGGATCCCTTTATGGGGAATAAGGAGAGGAGGTAATTCTATGAGCCATTTGGCAGTTGGAAGTTGGTAGTAGGTAGGTGGTAGGGCGGGGGTGTGCGAGCGGCCCTCCGGAGATCGCGGCGTCGTCCGGAGGCGCCCTCGTACCCGCTGACGCGACATCTGGGAACTCCCGGGCTCCGTCGAGCGCATGCTCCGGGGGAGGAAATTCGCAGGCGAAGGGAGGGATATTCCGAGGAGGGGGGGGAAAAGTCGGCGGGCGAGTGCATGAGCGAACGGGAGGCCTCGAGGGGAGGCTCCCAGCCTTTCCCTCACCGAGGCACTCTCGCGAATCGAGACCGATCCGAGGGGGTGGTGAAGCACTACGTGGACGAAACCTTGGCAATCTTGGCTTTCACCCTTCACGAGTATATCTGTGTTTGAGCTGCTCGTTTTGGCAACTTTCTCTCTCTCTCTCTCCCTCTTTCTTATTTTTTCTCTATTTCTCTCTCTCTCTCTCTCTCTCTCTCTCGAGCTTTCTCTCCGAGTACATTTTTTTCTCGCTCCCTCTTCGAGTCTCTCCCCATGGCTCTATCTTTCTCGTTTTCTCGACGAGTCTCTTCGCTTTTTCTCTCTCGCGTTTTTCCTCTCTCGCGCTCTCTGCCTCGCGTTTTCTCTCCGTCGCTCTCTGCCCTAGGGTGTTTCCATGACTACGGCGCTCGCGCCTTGACATTGACAAATGGCCGGCCGAGGGTGAGCCGAACAGTGGTGCTTTTACATATGCAGGGACACCCATTTGTCCATTCGGGGTGCGAGAGAGCCTCGCCTGTTCCAATGCTCGCCCTGTACTCCCTTTCTCCGGCTGCGCTCCGCCGCCAGTGTGCCAACCCTCCTCTTTCATCCCGTACCACGGCCAAGAGCGAGATTTTCCAAAGCTTTCCTCTGCTCCACCTTTTTTTCGCCTTTGCCAATTGGTCTTTAATTTTTTTTTCATTTTTATTTTTTCTCATTTTTACTTTCTTTTTCTTTTTTTTTATTATTTATTTTGCGCGTTTTTTATCGTATTTTCTTTTTCGTACTTTACTTTTTTTCATTGCCTCTTTATATTTTTGATTTTTTTTTTCATTCGCGCATCATTTTCAACGTGAATGGCGCACCAGCCTAGAACGCGAGCGCTCGACATCGCAAACGCACTCGTCTGATTCCGCGTTGGCTTTCTCCACTAATGCGAGCCCGTTGCGCCCCGTCGCTCTTTTAACGAATGAGCCTGCATCCCCGCAACTCTCTCTCTTTCTCAATCGCTTTATCGTGCAAACATCCTCACGAGCTACATTTCTTGAGAAGTATTTCTGATGAAAAAAAAATTCCCCACTCAATGTCTACAATCTACAATCTCTTTAATTTGAATTTGCATAAAAGTTACAAATTGTTAAACACGTTAACGTATATAATTCATTTTCAGAAAAGTTAATTATAATTATGAAGTTTCGAGTCTAAAATTATTTGAATGTTTTTTGATATTAGACAATTCTGAAGAGTTATATCAAAGATTCAAGTACAGTCAATATTGTCGGTACGTTTTACGATGTTCAATAACTCGTCACTGGTACGACGTATCGAAAAGTGCCTCGGGACTTTTTGCCATGGAATTCCGTCGTGAATCCAGTTCTCGGGATTTTGACATGGAATTCCGGGACACCCTGTACACGAAGCGTCAGACTCGAGAAGACAACGTCATAATCGCATCCCCAGAGGGAAAGCGATACCCCTGCTGTTACCAGTCGTAACGTCATCGCGAAAGCAAGAGAGAGAGAGAGAGAGAGAACATTATAGGCAGAGATGGCCCAGTTCGCCGCCATCATATGTTTCTTGCTGTGTACCAACCTGTGCTCTTGTATCTCTCAGGACGAGATATTATTATATTTCCAAGCACACAGCGACACACGTGTAACATGGTTTAGCCAACGAGCACACTCCCTCGTCGAGCAGTTCCTCTCTAATATCTCATTATACCTCCAGCTCCGACACGCACACCGGTAAACAGCCTCTCGTATGAATCAGTCAGTCCTATACCATTACGAGATTGTTTCGCTGGCGAAGCTGCCTTTCGACCGCCAACGCTTAATATATTGCTCCTGCAGCATCCGACCTCTTGTTTATTATTTCAGAACGGAATTTCAGAACTGTTTCAGAAACAAAACAGGATTAGATTCTATAGTTTTGAAAATGTTACAATGATGACAGTACAGAACGAGATTAGATTTTTGTTTTGAAAGTGTCAATGACGTTTTTTCGCTTCCTAAATTGCTTCGCCTTTCTCATAAAAATCTTTATGCATGCTTTCGCATTTAAAAAAATAAAAATGATACTTGGATCGTATCAAAAATCAATAGCATTGATATTACTGAATCTTGGATTAAAATTTATTTTTTTTAAAAGAAAGTCTATTTGGAATGTTGCTTCTCTTATTTTATAAATGATTTTTAACGTCAGCCAAGATATTGGAAAATACGTATTTTAAGTATTTTTCAAATGTTCAATCTGAGAATGTTTGAATAGAGGCAAAAAAAAATCAATAGGTGTCTACATTCAATCGCGAGATGATAAAAAAATTCTTTACAAGGAAAAAAAGTAGTCGATGGCCACAATGCACGAGTCGGAATCGATGTTTGATTTATAAGGTAGCTTAGAAGGAGGTCCGACCGGGAGGAATCGAGGGTACGAAAATAATTGGTATATCTTTCCCCGATTCTCTCGTCTTCTCGCTTCTATTCCGTCGTCCTGCCGCTAACAAGGTCCATTTCCATGGAATAACCATCAACGGTAATTGGCACCTACGCTCGCGGAGTTGGCTCGGTGGTCGACGGGCAAAAGGGGAAGGAGGGGAGAAAGAAGACGAGAGGACGAGAAGTCAAGGGGGGGGGGAAAGGCGTAATAACGCCCCCGCATCGAGTCAACTAACCACCGGGAACCCTCCTCCGGGTCCTGCCACTTTTATGCGTCTGCGAATCGCACATATTCTCTATAAATATACAATTTCCACGAGCTATCGTATTTCAGAAAGGACGCCAAGGGTCGTGTGCCGCGGGGAGGGAGGTAGCGAGCCCCGTAACGTGAGAACAAGAGAAAAGTGTATAGAGATATCGAAAAAAAGGAGCACGAGGAACAATGAGAACGGTGGCAGTTATATTCCTTCACTGCGTTTTTTTTTCTTCCTTCATTTTGGTTTTTCGTCCTTGGCGAACGGTGGCGCCCTCTGTAGTGACGCCATGGAACCCCTTCGCGATCCTCGACGTGCCCGAGAGCGAGGAGGCGGCGACCCGACGACCGGGATTGCTAACAAAGCTCGATCGGGAGAGAAAAAGCATCGACTCCTCTCTCTAACAACCTCGCTCTCTTCTCCGCCCACCGTAAACCGTCGTACGTTCACACACGCGGACGTCCGCTCGCCATTATATCCGCGAGAGCTCTACGTCAAATGATATATACGTTACGATGTTACCGCGAGACGCGCGCTCTTTTGTCCGCCGAGAAACGACGATACGACCGAGCTGGAATTTCTCTCGTTTTGTCCTGAGAATAAGCATGCTTTTTCCTTTTGCAAAATTTATCCCACCTATTGCTTTCTTACGACTCGAGAAAAATGATTCTGCAACTCCCACAAGCTCTCTCAGTACACCACTTCTAATTTTCGAGGGTGCACTATTTTTTTCAATAGATCAAATAAATGAATGTTCGGTGCTGCAAAATATTTATTGAATTGTTATGGGTTTAATTATTTGTTTCCAGTTTCTTCGAAAATAGCGTTCTCTTCACAAAATAAATGATAAATTAATTTTAAATGTTTCAACTTTTATGTATATTTTTTTTTGGCAATTGGAAAGATATCTAACTTTTTTTGCAGAATTTTTTTGAAACAACGGTATTTGAAAGAGTATATTTTTTAAATACATTCGAAATTGGGAATTTTGCTATACGGTTTCTTGTAAAATATTTTTAAAAAGAAAAACACAGCTAGCATGCACTGGATATTGAGAAGGTTTGGATAAATAATAAAAATAGCTCCCGAAACTTAAAACTATCGAGAATTCATAAAAAGCACAGAACACAATGAATAATGTTGTTGACGTTGTTCAGTCGTGTCCATGTTTTTTTTTCACTTTTGTTAAATTTATTTGCCTTTTTTTCATTTACTTAGGTGTCAATAGTCATCAATGCGCAAACAGTGGAAAAAATCTGATTCCATACCGATACAATAAATTTTAGCTTATTATACATCATCGTTATCAATTATCATTTATCATAATGATGACAACGATAATAATCATTATCATTAAACGTCGTAATCGTATTATCATCATTCCATAATTATACAATAATTATTATACATTACTCTCTCGTATTATCACCCCCTCGTTCAAGCACGTCCTCTTTATCTTTCTCATTTTATGCTTTTTTCCTTCCTTCCACTTTATTATTTATTTATTTCAATTCTCTCGTATACATTCACCCATACAATATTCACGTACGCACAATCGTAAACGTCATCTCTTCCATACGCTATTTTCTTCTTTTTTTCCACCTTTTCTTTCCATTCCTCTTATTTTCTTCCTTTCAATTTTTATTTATGGATTTCTCTCACTCTCGTATATCGTCCCGCATAAAAACTCGAGTTACTTCTTTTTCTCGTTTCTCCTTCGTGTTCCGTTTACCCTCTAGCATGATTATTACTTAGATACCTTAACTGTTACTTCGTATACATTTTTAAGGCGATGATTCAATCGAATGAACTCATGTTTATGTTTTTTTTCTCACGTGTGTATTCTTTCCTTTCGTCATTTTGTTGTTTCCGCCGCATTTTTGCGAATCGTCGAATCGACGATCGCGTCGGGTTTTTTCCTTATTATTCACTCGAGAAAATCGAGAAAAAAGAAATCGATCGAGCCAATGGAAACGGTAGAATGCATTAAAATATTATTTTTCCACAATTATCGTAAATTTGGTCTAAAAAAGTATCGAAATAAACGAAGTTTTTCGAGTATCGGAAGCGTCGTTTTCGTACTAAATTTTCACAAGTACTTGCGAATGTTCGATTTAAAAGATCGATCGGGCCGACTCGTTGGCTGTCACGCGAACAATAAAAACAACTCGGAGCTCAACAAAATTAAACAATCTACTGGTCAACAAATACATCGAGTAAAATATTTGCCGAGAATGTTTTCAACGTCTCATGACAATTACGAATTCAATTCCGATCGGTGCGTCGTTTAAAATGCTTCGAACGAAGCTGTTAACGATTCTGCGATATTCGAAACTTTGATTGTCGTGTTTACGTAGTAATTTCCCGATAAAAAGTTTTTATAAAAATAACAAGATTACGAATGATTTCAAGGCGTCAATGAATAAAATACAAAATTCATTACTTTTGCTGCATTGAGACACGTTTTTAGTTTAATAATAAAGTGACTATTTCCGACAGGCTCGATCGTTTTGTCAATACTCAATTTTCGTCATTCAATCGATATTCGCGAGAAAATTGAATGCCGATTCGTTTGACAAAAGATTTACAAAGTTACTCTTTTTCTTTCTTGTTTTTCATTGTTCCGATCGTTGAAGAAGACAAATTTTTATGATAAGTGACTTATACAATTCGCACCTGAGTCTTTCGGTATACTTGGGTATTTGATCAAGGTCGCTTTTTTTCATTTTAGTATACGAAAACGTCGAGCGAGTTCGAAGAGGGAGAGAAAGTTTTTTATGTTTTCTAAAGCGGATAAAATTTATTGCAAAATTGACGAAAAAAATCGTTTTTTACGCAAACAAAATATTTTCGAGATAATCTTTTTCTTCCCTTTGACTCGCACCAACGTTGGAAATCGATAAAAGTGTTCCTCTCATTATTTTTCATTCCCCTCAATCTACAGATTTGTTCAGCCGTAGTGAAAATATCGATAACAATTCTCTTATAATCAGGCATTTTCCTCCATGATTCCTCTTCCTTTTAAACAATTTAGTTTTGCTTTTAATTAGCCAGTGACCGTTCCACACATACTGAGAACAATTTAGTTTCACTTTTGTGTATTTAAGAAAATGATGATTGCAAATAATGTACGAATCATATTAAAATTTCAGTAGCACGATTAAAAATAGGAACAATTGCTATTTTTTTCAAATATTAAAAATATCATAGAGGGACTGATTTTTATCCGCATGATTTACATATATCTTATTTTTTGGGTGTACATGAAACTGTTAAATAGCTGAAAAAATGTTTCATTCTGTCGATTGTTTAAAAGTTCCTTTCGAATTACGTATATGATAAGGGGAGAGGGACGCTCGCGAAAATTATTGTATCTCGTATATAGAAATATATATATTCAAAAAATGGCTTTTCTGCGGCAAGGAATAAGTGCGGGAAATTGGCAAATGGACCGGAGGCAAAGAAACTGACGTGCGAACCTCTCTCATTTCCCGACTAGCCAGTAAACGTTTCTCCGCTTGGACAATTTTTAGCAAAGTAAAAAAGTGTACGCGAATCTCTAAACAGATAAAAAATATACATGTTCGTTTCAATTTTTAACAAACCTGACGTGAGAGTGAGAGAAAAAAAATACAAAGAACTGAAAAAAAAAAGAAAATAAAAAACGGAGCGCATGACGATGGACGAGGAGGTGAAATAAAAATTACACGAAAGGGAAAAAGTGACGCAGATGACGAAACGAAACGAAAGGATGGAGGGATGCTCTTTTCACTCATTCGTCTTTCTCTCTCTCATTCTTTTCCTTTACTTTCGGCCCTAAATTAAGTCTACGCACGTAATATGTATATTTCTATAATACATTGCTTTCGCCGAGCATTTCCTCATTCTTCCATTACCTGTATATCGTATACTTTTTGCAATTACCTTGCGATTATCGAAGAAAAAAAAAGAAAGAATCGTCAAGTATTCTCGCTCGAATATCATTCGTTCAATGAACTTTTGTCTCATTTCTCATTTATTATTGATTTAGTCTCTTTTTGGTTTTATTCTTTCAACATCCAAAAAATCCGTCGATGCTCTATACGTTTCCCCGCATTTTCTCTAGATTGTCAATCCTTCCCGTCCGAAAGTCTTGGTCGTGTGTGAAAAAAGGAGGGCTCTACTTTTCATTCATTTCGTTCGCCGTGTTCCATCCGAGCGTGTTGTTGTTCCAGTTTTTTTTTCTTCAGCGTTAAAAAGAAAAATCGTTTCTCAAATCTCGTTTCGCATCATCCGCCTCTTCTCTCCTTCGCATCCAATTGAATTAACTATTTTTTATACACAATATATTAATCGTAAATCGTAATGATGAATTTTCAGTTGTTTCGGTTCGCTTAGCTCCGTCCAGGACGAGTCTGTGCCTCTTTGCGGTGCACGTTAAGCGATTCCGAAGGGAAATTCATCGTAACGCAACGTCACGATCGTTTCCCAATTTATTCTCGAAGCTCCGGACACCATTCTGAGTTCACGAATCGTTTTCTTTCATCTCCAACATTATTTATCTCCAGGATTTCCTCACAGGATTCTGTCCGTACTTTTTACAACTGGTCGAGGAGGGCGCTCGATCTTTTTTCCTTTTTTTTCTCATTTATTCTTCTCTCTCTCTCTCTCGTTCCTCCTCTCTCCTTTTTTATACATAATATATATCAGTTACTTCGGTTTGATAGTGAAATTTATTAATATTTAAGAACTGTACAAATTTAATGTCACCTAAGTCGAGAATGTCGACGCTCGTTACACTTTCGTGTCCCTTTCTCGTCTCCCTTCATTTTTTTAAAATTCACTTTTCTTTTTATAATTTATTAAACCTTCGTTTCAAGGTCAATTAGTACTCGAAATCCATGTTTCGTCTTTTTTTTTCTTCACCGCGTCCGGGAGTTTTACGAGCGACAATTCTCGTTTTTTCATCCCTTATTCATTTATTTATTATTCTTTTTTTCCGTTTTTTTTTTGCGAACACCAGTAATGTACATGCCCGCTAAAAAATTGCCTATATCCACTATATTCATCGTATAGTCCTCTTCTCGATTGCGATCGTATTAAAATTTAACATTTATATCTCAATCACTACAATATTACACCGCAATATTTGTACAAAGAACAATCACATGAATTTCGTCTCGCGACCAATCCTTTATTTCCTTTTTTTTCCTTTGACTCCTTCGTTCCTTCGCGTCACATTTTCAGCGCTTTTTACTCTCGTTTTGGTCGCGCTTCATTTTTTTTTCCGTATTGATTCGTGGATGAAATCCTTCGGGCATGATCGAAGCGATCGCGGTATCTGCGATTATAAATTCGCTCTTTCGATCCGCTTCGGAAACGAGTGACGAATTTTCCGGTTCGATCGGCGATTGATTTTTCCGACGTCTCCTTTTAGTTTTCGGTGGCCAGTTTTGTCCTCTCTCTCTCTCTCTCCCCGATATGTTGGACAAAGCGTTTCGAATCCGTCTTCTCGATCCTGCCAAGGATTCTCCATTTTTCCTCGATTTTCCATCGTTCCCTTCTTTTCTCGTGCTCTCCTTCGTCCCATTAATTTATTTCGTATACATGTCGACTTTCACTGCGATCCGCTCCATTTAGCTGCAACAAGTGACATTATTTTATTTTACTTATTTTTTTATTTTATTTACTTTTTTTAAGCAGATTGCAAAAGAATGTCAAAGTCTGAAAATGTGCTTGGAAATTCGACAATTCGATAAAAGGAATATATAACTAGCTCGCCGATAAGCAGAAAATTTACATGGATCACAAATATGAATTTTGTTCAATTATTTTCAAAGAGTGGTTTGTGTTTTGAATACTCAAGAAACGATTTCGAAATGAACACTAAGTAAATTTTTTTATTATTACAAGGAAACAGAAAAAAATTTTTAGATCAAGTTTTCAATGAATAAATGTTACGCTAAATTTAATTAAAAAGGATAAAAAATAATAATATAAAAAAAATTGATTATTCTGTACTGAAATGGAGAAACTTATCACCGTTATTGTGAGAACGCTGTAATTGATTTTGAGAAAAAGGAAAGATAATCGATAGGAGCATGAAAGGTTGAAGGATTTTGCGTAAAGAAGAGACAAGAAAATGCGGGGAAGCGAGGGGGTTAGAAAATGAAATGAAGATAAAATAGGGGGTTGGCTTACCTTTATAAGTGGTGGCCGTAGTACTCGGGTGGATAATGGTATTGGTTGTGGAAGGTTGGATCACCGGGAGGTCGCCCGTGCATCATACTCGCCGATTGTCCGTCCATCATGTAACTCATCGGCACGTCAGGACTGTACGCTCCGCTCGGACCTGCGGACAATGGCGGAAACACTACACGTTACTACGGTTAGAACACTGTTCTGTAATTGGCAAGGGGCCACTCGACAATGCTCTCTCTCTCTCTCTCTTTCTCTTCCTTTCTTTTTTATCCTCGTAATCTTTTCACCTGCCTTCCCCAATCATCAACTGCCCCGTCTTTATCCCGGAATATATCTCTCTTTTTTACTCATTTATCAATTTTTTTTTATTCATTCGTCATTCTCTGAAGTTCATCAATTTTTTTTTCATTCAATCGCTCATAGAAACTTCTTTTCCCCTGGCTTTTGTTTATCTATCGATTTTACCTGAGGATAAAAGAGTTTTTATTGTTACTGATAAGAGAGATACGTGGGAGAGCACTGTGTTTGTGACCGAATATTTTTTAGTTTAAATTCTCTATGAGAAGTTTATTTGAAAATCGATTCGGCGAATACACAGTGTTGTGTGAATGAGAAAAAATTGTGTTGATCAGAGTACAGTCGAAATATTATGTAATGAAAAAGAGTGTAGGGATTATCACGTTGAATCCGAAATTTGCTGATGACTCGTCCGCGCACCCGCGTGTTTAGATAAAAATTCAATTTTCGCTCGACTCGGTGTTTCTCGGGGCAAGAGCGAGGTCTAGAGAGCTTATTTCTCGATCGATTCCTCGAGTTTCGCTGTCATCGGCAGGGTGGTAATGGCTTAAGCACCCCAAGCATTTTCTCTCTCACTTTCCCCGGCGTTCCCGCGTGCATGACCCTCCAAGGGGCAAAACGGGGACAAGACGACGCGACTACCCAGCCAGTTTTAATGTTCGTATCTTAATGTATATTGCCACGATAAATCAGGTCCACTGATTGCGTCGTCTCACCCCTCTGGACGCAGTATATGCCCCGGAGAGCGAATACGCCGCGGGAAACGAAATGTTCGAGCCGATACCTCGCGATGCCGCATTTACGATTTTTTCTTTCACACGTTTCCGGGGGCCTGCGATTATTCGTGAAAGACTTTCAAAGATTTTATTTTAAAAATAGGTCATAGAAATGTTACTTTAATAATATTCGCATGAGCGTCTTCGATGAACGATATATCTCTTTTGACGAGCTGCCTTTTTTGACATCTGCTAAATATTATCAATATTCGCGTTTGTATTGCCCGAACATTAATCTGTCAACATCGCTATACGGATTAAAATATACTATTGCGTAACTCTTGTTTTCTTCTTTCTATAAATCAGGATATTTTTGCGCAGAGAGGGATTATCGGATATCTCGTCACGTATTTTCTTGGCATGCAAAGAGAAAAAAAGATGGATGGAAAAAATCTCATTCTTCGTCTCGAGGTTCATAGGTTTTATGAAGAAAAGCTCTCTCCGGATATTTTTTTTGTTTTCAGCCCCGAGGGCATTCGCTACCGCGTTCCATCGTTTTCCTACTCTCTCTCCTTCTCTTATAGAACAAACGCTTGCAGCGCTCGCGTTTTACTTAACCCGCCGGGGCCGCACCGTAAATCACAATTATTGCGCAAACGCTCCTTCCCCTCTCGTTCCTTCGTCTCTCTCTCTTTCTCTCTTTTTCTTTCTCTCCTCTCGCTTAAGAATGTTTTCTACGGAAGAATCTGCTCTCTTCTTCGCTAGGTCCCCGAGAAGATTATAGATCGAGATCCATCGAGTAACCACTTCCTCACGATCCGGCAAAAAACTTCTTCTTATCATTTTTATTGGTGATTCCCATCTTCGGCGACCATTCTCAAATGAAGTCAAGAAAAAATTAAGACTAGATTACCGAGATTTTATATGTCGATTGAATGCGAATAACGTTTTGAATGTTGAGATTAAAAAAGAATTAGCATTGGAACAATATGAAGAAAAATATATAAGTATATGAGTCAGGTGAATTTGGATACAATGACACGTAAAATTATATATTATCAGAACAGAAGCGTCTCGTGTTCAAACGTGAGACGCGTCAATTGTAAATATTTGTCAGGCCGGTCAATATTATATTTTCCTTTTTTATGTAGAAAGCAGTAATAAATAAATATATCGAAAAAGAAACTTGTAAAATAGAAATAAAGAGAAAAATTTCTGGAATTTGATTATCGTTATTAAAAAGAAATAAGAATGAAAATTGTTACTTTGATTGAAAAAGAAAACATCGGACGAGATGAAATAAGAAAAACGATGACGTTCGACTTATTGTCAAACGCATCGAGCAATCGCAGTTCTGATGAAAATCCCTTTAAAGCCCTTTCATTGACGTTTCTTTTATTGAAAAAAGAAACAATAAGGCTAGAAATCGAAAAAAAAGTGGATTGTTACACTGGAAAAGTGGATGTCTGGATAAAATGAGAAGTGACACGTTCAACTTGTCAAATCTCGAGAAATCTTTTCGAAATCGTCGGATTATCATGATTACGCTCGTTATGAAAAATAGGTACGTCGCTGGTGTGGCGATCTTGGATCTCTCGTCGTGGAATGTAGCCTTGTATTATTACGGGGACGCCGGGCGATATTCCTCTAACGAGGGAGACGCGCTCGTAGTGTGATTAAACCGCGCAATAACGCAGCGGGGAGTCTTGGATAACCGGACGAGCCGCAATATGGGAAATTAAGGAATCGTCTTCCTATGGTACGTTCACACATACGCAGAACGTGTGTGTCTATGTTTTCGGGATACAGGGAATATACACGTACGCACAGAATGAGAGATACGGAGAGATAGAGGAGACAGCGGGAGAGATTTTAGTTGATTTATTAATTTATGCCCTGGAGGATTTCAAGCATGTCCTGATGATAAAGACAGAACGGAAAAAGGTTGGAAAAAATATTAATCGATATATTTAAATACAAAGACAAACTCGAACAATGATAAAATATAAGAAATTTTTGCTGTACATTTGTCCATATATATATTCTGATTATGGTAGAACTATGAAAATTTTTATACATCCTGCCCATTTTAATTGCCTTCAAAAAACTAAATATTTTTTGATCCAGGTCTAAAATCTAGATACATTTCGTTATAGAATAATCAGTATAGAGTTGCAACTTTATCATGGTAAAATCTACTATCGTGATTTATTCCGTCAGTGTGTGCGCTGCTCGAAGGGATTCGAAAAATCAGGAATAACAAGATCGATCGGGCGCGAATACCAGAAAGATGCAGCGATGACAAATGAATTCCCGAAAGTGGAAGCAGGATGAAGTGGAATTGCGAAGCCAGTGATCGACGAGAGAGAATTTAATGGAGAATGGAGCGGAAAGCTGGAGAGCGAACTCGAAGGGGACTCGAGACTCCTTGAGACACCATTCCCCTGGCGGTAACTGCGACTTGCGAACATACACACACTCCGCGTACACCGCATCTACGAGCATCCGGAATCCATGCCATTGCGTCTCGGATTTCCGTACTCGATTTTCCTTCTTCCACGTATAATTGCCTCTTTTTATCATCAAGTGTACGTTTTAAGAATTTGATAGCGTTTTATAGAAAAATGAAAAAGAAATCGAAAAGGAAAGTGATCAGCAGTTTTGTGCAGTTTGTCATTCATAAATTTAGAAACTCGATTGGTTCGTTCTGCAAAAAAGTTTTTATACTTTATCCAAACTTGAATAAATTGTAAGAGTTCGTGTGTATAATTAGTTCTTTTTTAAAGAATTCACGTTACTGGTGGTAGTTCAATTTTTGGTAACGTCCCTCGACTTGGAATAAGTGGAAAGAGAGTGAGAAAGCGTTTGACTCGAGTAGGGTCAATTCGATAAAGTTAAAACGAACAAAGTGCGTTAGAGGCTCGTCTGTTTTCGCTTGCTCGGTGACGGGAACGATACAGGAGAAAAACAGCCGAGTAATGCAATAAAGGAACCCCAAAAGGCAGAAAAGCTCGCAGGGGGTGGTCGCGCGGATTTCGTCTCGCTTTTCGTGGAACCGCTTAAATCCCGATCAAAGAGCACATAACACGCTGTTTTCCACGACCCTTTAACGTTTTATCCGGATTCACGTTGTTTTCCTCATCGCGTGTTCTGGGAATCGGTAATTTATTTAGGAAATTCGCCCCTTACGGTGAACAGACGATTCTTAATTGCTACCAATTTTGATCAAATGTTTAATACTAACCAATCTCGATAAAACATTTATCTGTTCTCTGGATTTTACTGAAAATCAATTGATCGTTGAACACATAACCCGTGTCACATTAATATTATTTCAGGATTGACGATTTCATTTGAAAGAACTTTTTTTCAACTTTCACTCGAGACGATAAAAAAGTACAGCTTGAGTTTTTGGTAAAACGAGTGTTATTGTTTGAAGGTCTTTCTCGTTCAGAATATTCCCAAGGTGAAGACGAGATCGACCGGTAAATGCTGTTGGTTAAAACGCCTGTCATGAAGACACGTGCAAACTTCTCTCGAATTTAGAGAGAACGGCCCAGGGGGTCGAAAGCTCAGAGTTACTCGTTTTTGGATGAATTATTCGCGAGGCGACGAGGGAATCTAAAGATCGTACGGGTCGTCGCATCTTGCACCCCTTATTGCGATGTTATTCTTATTTCTTGAGCTGGAATTCACCAAATATGATTTATGCAAGAAATATATAGAGGCAATCGCATGTTTAATATATTAAATTAGACTTTCATTGACCGTGGAATTAGGTAAATCCTGGCGAAATAATGAGATATAACTGTGGAAACTTTTGAAGGAGAAAAACAGAGACGTACACGATAATATCCCCGTGATATTACGGAGGAATAGACCGGAAGTCGTGAGCAACCCCAAAGTTCTCTCGGTCCGTTTCGGCTTTCATTTGCTCTCAACCCGGGAGACTCTCATCTGTGGCCCCCCCCAATGCGTTCTCGCACAGGCAGATACCAGATATAGAGAAACGAACGAATCTCGACGAGATTCTCTCCGGCGGCTGCGGAAACCGGAAATGTGTTCCGGAAGCTTCAACAATCCCTCGATGAAACTATTGGTCATCCGCGACGCAATACCGGAAACTCCGGATCTAATAATTCATCCCCCGTGTCCTCAACTGAGCGTCGCACGAGACTCAGTGCCATTTCTCCTCTCCCTTCCACGGCTTCTTCAGAACATTTTTTTTCTTCTAGAGGAAAAGAAAAAAAGAGAAAAAAAACTGTATAGACGCTGAAGCAGACATTTTTAGGGATCAGACTTCTTTCGCTCGATAACTCATCGAGATTAGCGGATCGGCGGATCAGTCGGTATCGCGATTTTTGGCTTGATTAGGCCTTCTCATTTCAGGCACAGGAGCGACATTGGCCAAAAAGACGTCACCAGCTTGTTTCTCTCGAGAAGGGCAAAGATAGAGAGAGAGAGAGAGAGAGAAGAAGAGATGGACCGTGTGATGTATGGCGCGATGTAATTGCAAGAATTTAATCAATCAGACATAACCCCGACTGGGTCAATAGTGGTAGCGGGGGGAGAGGCCTCTGGTGGGGAGGATTTTCTCGGCAAGCCGAGTTAAGCCCTCCGGGACCCTCATTTAAGATAAATCCCGGAGCCGTATCAGCAGGCCGGACACCGAGACCTTGATGGAAAGAGCGAGGAAGATGCGCGATAAAGGTCGAGCGCCGAAAGTTCGTTTGGCCGAAGGTAAAGAGAACGCGGTATTCCGTCAGCGCTCGGACTAAAAGGAGGGAATGATGAAAAGCTTCGGACTACTATCCTAGATTCGTTCCATCTTGTCCGGTTCCATTCTTTGTCCTCGCCGAAAAGCGAGTCGCGTTTTCCTCCCGTCGCACCATTTCCCGAAGTGGACGACGACGCCTTCTTTTTCCGCCACCAAGTCCACGGATACGCGGCCACCGGAGAGGGCTGCTCCGCCGAAAGCCACCCCCATCGGTGATATATCGTCCCTTGGAGGTCAATGACTTCCGCTATTTTTCTTCTGCTGTCTCCAGCAAGCGAAAGCTCCTCGCCTTTTCGTTCTTATAACCCGGCAAGATATTCCATCCAGCTATGGACTCCAAAATATACATGGTGTCCCGAATTTCATGAAATAAGCCAAACCTAAGCCAAAAATAAGATTGAATTCCGCAACGAAAAGGTGCGGAAGTGCTTTTCGACATGTCGACTCAGCGTTGAGTTACCGGACGTCAAACGTCAGCCAATCAAAAAACGTGTGCGTCACGTGCACTATAACGTCGATCGCTGATAGGCTGAATTTCATTGGTCAATTACTTATTTTAACGTATTTCTATAGCAACTAAATTAA
Organism: Cremastinae sp. A BG-2022a; assembly: GCA_030522545.1. Taxonomy (NCBI): domain Eukaryota; kingdom Metazoa; phylum Arthropoda; class Insecta; order Hymenoptera; family Ichneumonidae; species Cremastinae sp. A BG-2022a. Next base: position 12,118 of record JAPYYW010000454.1, on the reverse strand, counting down.
AGGTAAAATTATCAACAGTTGACATTTTTTTTCTATATAGATTTTGTTTAAAAACCAGGTAAACCTGCTTTGATTTCGTATACAAGGTTGATGCGAAGTTTTAGAAAGTTTGACTATCTAGAAGTTAGGATATTTTATGTTGAAAATCACAGTTTTTAACACAGGTTGTTGGGGAAAGTTATGAAAAGTTACAATTGTCAACAATGACTATCGCATTGTTTCTAAATGGTGAAGCCTTTAAAATTTTACACATAAATACTTAAGCACTGTATATGAAAGAACATTTGCGTGTGGATTTAGTCCATTAAATTTCAATTTTTGAATGTGACATCAGTTGAATAATTTTGTTGTCGCGTTTTGATAATTGAAGTTTCGGACAACAATCCTCACCAGACAGTGTTAATAACCTTAAAAAAGCTCGAGTATAAAAATGCTTCATTAAAAAACGACATGGTCGATTTCGATAAAATTTTACATTTTACAATTTGATTTTACACTTGGATTTGGCTTGTAATAACCGAAATATCTTAAAAATGTGTTGGGTCAAAAAACAGTCAAATAATTTTTCCTTTCGAATTTTCTTCAAAGTACATTGTCTTTGTCGTAGACATAAATTTCTCGGACACCTTGTGCATTCATAGAAAACTCACATATGCTCATATCCTACGAAAGGAGCTGGAGAGGAGAAACAGGAGAGCTCGCTTATCCCGGAAACTCGACGGACATCGATCGCTGCGTTTGCGACCTGGATATTTCCAGCATCCGAGCTTCTCCCCGCACATATGCGTACATATATATATATATTTGTATATATTTGTACGCAAAAGAGTCTTCAGCACGAATACGTACATAGCCCTGAAATCTTCGACCATTTCGTCTGAACGCCGCCATAAATCGTTCCCCTTATATTTTCTTTGCGCCTTTTTATCTTTTTATTTGTTCCTTTTTTAACTTTAATTTTTTTCCAAAATATGTGTCAAACGAAGCATTAAAAAAATGTAACGCTTATTCCGATAATTTTCCGGTAATAATTGTAACGAGGGATATTATTCTCGTTGGAAATCAATGGGACGGCTTGGAGGGCAAAAAGTTTGGTGCCGGCTCTCTCGAGACTGACGATAAGAAGTTGATGCATTTATGGATGCGGGAGAGCAAGCGAGACGGAAGAATCTCTCTGACAAGACGAAAATTCATTTTCGGAACTCGGTCGAAGGGATCCATTCTTGCTGGAATACTTTAATCCAGTTTCTTCTCCTCTTTCATTAGATTAGACTATTTTTCCCCATTATTTTACATTACTTTATTACAGAGAGGACTCGGGCCGAGATTCACATAAATATAGATACGATATAAATGTTTGACGGACAGAGAGCGAGGATGAAGCGAGATTTTATATTTAAAAAAACGGCAAAAATGATAATTACGCGCGTGCAAAATTGGAAGGAGCGCGATGGGGCGCGTTTGAGGAACCGGTTGAAATTCGAAATAGCGTGAGGACGATTCCCGATCTATTTTAATCGCGTCTTCAATGAGAGACGAAATGCGATAAATAATTAATGATCGATCGGCCGGGCCGCCGGACAGTTCATAAAGCATTTAATATTTATAAGGTACGAGAGAGGCGATCGAGGAGGAGGAAAAGCCGGGAGACGTCTCGACGAGACGATGAGGAAACGACGAGCCCGGGATCACCGGGAGGAACGAGAGGAGAGAATGTTGCAGAAATGCGAACCTCGCCGGTCTTAATATGGACGGTCAAGCGCGTATAATATTTAGATATTTTAATTAACCATCCGTGGCTATAAATTATGGTAATTAAGGGTCTTGGGAGAAAGAGAGAAAGAGAGAGGGAATGTCGACCGTGAGCGTCCAAGTTGGACGTCGGACACTTGAATTCTCTTCGCTTTCGATCCTTCTGAATTTTGACGAGACCCGTAACTGTTCTTCGTACATTTGCGGTGAGAAAAAAATTTCTAGAGGATGACGAATGGGAATGCCCCCTGTCTCTCGATTCACGACACTCCGCGCTCTTTTTATCCCGTCCTCTACGAGACGTCAATCGTCATATAGAGCTAACTTTCGATCGGATGGAGTTTCAAGATGAAGAAAATCATTTTTACTACCCGCGAACAATATAATATTATTTTTTGTCGAAAAATCCCGAAACTTCGGGCCCTTCGTTTGCTCCTCTCCCAGGACCGATAACACGCGTGTAAAACATTAGGAAAGCAAAGTATATAAGGAGAGAGGATGGTAAGATATAACTCGGATTCGTCAGGACAATAAAGAGGGGGCGGGCTGGAAATTCGAAGGGCGCTTTTTCGGATGGGGCGCTCGGTGGTCAACGAGAGGTCGGAGATGAGATAGCGGGAGGCCGGGAACGCGCGAGCCATTACGGAGGAGCGATAAGACGAAGCGTTTCTGCGAGATATATTCACGGGAATGCGTTTCTCATCCTCGTCGACGAGATCGGCGCGTACTCGCCGGACGGACCGGATGTGATCTACTCGGGATGAAAAATCTCGTCCCGTTGACCGGCGACGCGAAACTCGGCTCTCGGGGCTATCGGGCTTATCGGCTCGCACCGATCGCCCCCGGAACGTCCGAGAACTCCATTTCCGTCTCCAAGGAACGGCCAGCCCTCCCTGATGCTTTCTCCATATCGAGATTCCTCCCTCTCGGCCCGGCAACCACTTTCCACGGGAATACTCGCTCCGCCGTTGCAGCGCATTCCCGAGATCTCCATTATTTATGTACTCCTAACTAGACACGAGTATTATTCGAGGACACCCGTTCGCCCCCCCCTCCCCTTCATTTCAACACAGAAATTTCAAATTTGCTCCCAATGAGCTATACATAGATGTTCCAATTTCTGAAAATGTTCCAAAGTTGGACAAAATTTACTTTTCTATATGAACTTTAAGGTATCGTGACAGTCTATTCAAAAGTTTGGCTGTACACGTGTTAACTAAATGTTGAATCGTCACTTGAATTTTTTTGAGATAGAATTTTTTCAAAATTTCTACTGATCTTTTTTGACATCATATTAAGATGTGTGCGAAATTTAAAAAGGTTTTACCATGTGGTTATCGAGGTATTTATTTTTTTTAATTTCCACTTTTAATATGCGCTCTAATGAGAGATCAAAAAATGCGACGAAATGTATGGAGTATTTTTTAATCATAGAAATTTATTTTTTGTAGCGTTCGACACTCTATATTTGTAATCGAATATAATCAAACATTTCAGTACTTATATATTTACTTTAAATATATCACGTTTGAAATGAAGACGAGGTTTGGAATATCTTAAAAAGATATGAATTTCGATGTGAATTTGAAGTAGATTTTTTTGAGTATAATTTTAATTCAGTTTCTGCTGAGTGGTGCTAAAAATTCACCAAAGTTTTATAATACTTTATTATAAAAACTCGGGTGTGATTAAAAACGTGAAACTTTCGCTCGTTTTCGTAAACTTGCGGCACAAATCTTATCGTAAAATCGTAATTGTCAGTGAATCTTCACTTTCAAGTGACATAAATATCTATTTTATAATTGCAGATTTATTTTTCTCGGGCTCCAATATCATTTTTCTCCTCTATATATCGACGATTTTTCCGACAAATTTTATCGTTCCGTTATTTTTCTCGGTGTATCGACGACGCTCTTACCCCAATTTTTTTTTCTCCATCGACAAAAAAAAATGTCATTTTCGGGTCAACGCTACTTCGAAAGAATGGAATAATATGGTAAGCACATCTGTATTTTCCCTCTGGTGTACGGCAAAGAAAAGGCACCCCGAACGGAGCTTTTTTTTCTCCGGCGTTCCGTTTTTTTTTCTGGGTAAACAACACGTGGAGATGATAATAGGACGAAACGCAATTTCCTGGGTAAAGCCAGCGAGCTTTACCGAGGGCGAGCGCGCGAGCGTGGGTGTGCGAGGAGTTTGCCGTTCCTTTCGTGAACGAAGAGATAGCTCGCGACAGCGATTTTCCCTCTCTTTCCTCCGTTCCCCTCGCCACGGCAAATAATAACGTTTCTATAAGTCGGTCGTTTGTATTCGAGGATAGTCGTGCATGGGCACCCCATTTCAATTAACGTATGATCTATGCCGCGTATACCCCGAGCGAAAGGATCGGGAAAGCCTCGGCACACCTTTCGAAGCTCCATCTCCGTGGATCGGGACCTCCAAGAGACCTTTATATAGTCTCTACGTGACTCTCGCCTTCACTCTCGATTCTTTCGCGCATTATTTTTTTAAGATACTCATTGTCTCGGCATAGTCAAGTTTAAAAATTATGTTTAAACAAGAATAAGGCTTTGAAACATTTCTGAAGTTTCAAGTTTTAATGAGGAAAAATAATGATGAAAAAAAATCATGTTGATTATGAAATATTTTTAAAAAATGCTGAAATATTCTAGCTCCTGAAATCCATTTTCGGATTTTTTATATGGAATTTTGAAGAAAAATTAAACTTTTAACTTATTCTTCAAGTATGGATAGTCAACATTTTAATTTTTTTCTCAAATATTCGAGACAAAATTTTGAATAAACTGCAAGTAGCAAATAAGAATTATCGTGGAAAATGTATGATATATTGTGTACCTTGAAATAGTTAAATGAATGATATATTCTAAATTGGCAAATCTTTTCAAAAATTGACCATCAGGATGTTAATACTCATATTTTGAGTGTGTATAACTGTACAGTCATTTTCATGCAATTTCTAATAAACATGTAATTTTCCAGTATAAACGAGACATATCTACCTCAGAGATCCTGTGCATTTTTTGAAATAGAAAACTCGAACTTTCTTTTTTTTGCAATTTTTATGATCGAACTTTTAAACGATAATGCAGAGAATATAAAAATAAGATATTTATTTATTTCTTTTTATTTATTTCTTCTTTCTTCTAGGAAATAATTTATAAAGCATCATTAACAAAAAAAAATATTGGGAATTTTTTGTACGGAAAAGATGAAAAGATGTCGAATATTGGATAAATATGACACTTCTTATTGCTAGAAAATAAATAAAGTACAGCGGAATCGTGTGATTTTCAAGCTAATGCTTATTTTTGCAGAAATTTAGGATATAATAATAATAATGGGAAAAATGACATTTGGAATACTAAGAACGAAAGTTCTTCTCCCTGTTATTATTTTTCGGGTCAAAATTACACGAGTCGGTTATCAGTAATCCTGACAATATGGAAGCATGAAAGTGCCCTCTTGCGATGGACTCGCTTTTTTTCTCCCCATCAGCGTGTTTTCTCTGGAGAGAGGGAGGGTACGAAAAGAGTCCCCAGATACCGCGGCTCGTTGTTTTTTCCCTCCGCAGGCACCCCTCCATTTTCTCTAAACGACCGAAGAGGCATTCGCCGGCTTCTGGAGAGGTCGAGCGCAATTTCTCCCAATTTCTGACCCCGGGACATCTATTTTATTTAGCCGGCCGACGTCGCGGCGCGGGGGTGTTAAAATTGTCCTTATGGGTTTCCTGATGCGCCATCCGAGTGGCCAATTCTCCGTATATTTTTTTTTCAATGCCGTTCAGTCAAAGTAGTGCGACACAAGAATTTTTATGAAAAATCAAAAATATACTTTCTTTTTACTATTATTTTGATTTTTCAAATTTAAATGTGAAAAAAAATCAAATTTTTTGAACATTTGTATGAGTTTACGCTCTTTTCTCTTCATTCGAATCGACGAGGGGCAAAATCGTCTCGAGACTCCCTAAAACCTTTCGGGGATGGACATGGGGAATCACCATTACAAATTGACAAGCTTGATTGATGGCGTCCGTGCGAAAAAGGACGCCGGACGAGAAAAAAAAACGAAGAAGCGGAAAATTCCGAGATCTAGACTCCGTAGAAATACAGAACGAAAAAAGAACGAAATAAAGCAGAGCATATAGGTAAAACTTGGCTCACATCTTAAATTGGTTATGAAATTCATAAAAATTGCATTCCATATAAAAATCTTGTTTGTTTTATTTTATTTCAACTGTTTTTAAAAACTAATCCTGACTTTTCATTATCGAAAATTGATATCAATTTTTCTGATCATAATCGTGTAGAAATTTTGTTGTTATTTTTCGAGAAGTATGGTTTTGTGTATGATTTATTGATTTTTTCATAAATTTTTGAAGAACAATTTAAAAATATTCACTTAAAGTGCGTTTGATTTTAATAATTCTTTTTCAAATGTTGTTTACCAGCGAGTAAATGCTTTTTCGTTGTTAAATAAAAATAGGAAAGAAAATAAGTGAAATGTGTAGCGAGCTCGTGGATCCAGAGTGGGCGCCCGAGAGATGGGGACGAGCTTTTCTAGCGAGTGCGTGACGAATGGCCCTCGCGATTCCCCGTCCGTCCATAATGTATATCTGTACCTAGGAGCATAGTTGAGGATAGTCGTATAAAAGCGAAGTAGTGAAGGAGCGGAGGAGGGTCCGACGATCCTTCCGACTGAGAGCACCAGCTGGAATATTTGATGAAAATGGAAGGATCGAAAGCGCCATCCCCATTCTCCGTTCATCTCGCTCCGTATCTCTCTTTCCTCTTTTTCTATTCATTCCTACGCAAGAATTATTCGTCTCGTAGGGGAATTCGTTGCGCCTTCAAAACACTCTCAATGGTCAAATAATCGAGTAAAAAAACTAAAAAGGATCAAATTCATCAAATAATATGAAACATCAATAAAAATTCTTCAAGTTTTGCATTTTGGACAATAAACATTGATCATCAATCAAGTCAAAATTGAGTTAAAAATGCAAAATATCCCACACTTTTTTTAACAAATACAGATTAAATTTGATAATTATTGAGTAAAGAATAAAAATAAATAAAAAATACTTGGAAATACAACGACATATATGATATTGGAACACATTTTCAATTAAAAAAACCACAAATATATGTTATAGGGTACAATTGGCTACTCGTCGATTCGGTGAGTCAATTTTTCTCGGATTTTCTACTAAAACTAGAAAAAGTCTCGAAAAGACAGACCAAGTATCTCTTCTCTTTCTCGTGACCGGAGAGTGCGTCTTGGTGTCATTAGCAGTGACGTGACAGAAGCATACGAGAGATATTCTCCCGATGGACGAGAAGAGGAGAAAAGAAAAGAAATACAAGAGAAAAGGCGAGACGCTTGATGGGAAAGTGGAAATTCGTGTCACCCACAGATTATCATTCCCGAGGTCAATCTCGATCACGTGTCTTTCTTTTTTGTCTTTATCAATGTTCCTTCTTCGTCTAGCTTCTGCAAACTTTTCTCTCAACCTTGTCCCACGTATCCGCATCTTGTCGCTAATGAAAAACATTGCCTCAACTTATTCTTCTACCTCTCGACGCGGAGAAAATTGATTTTGATGAATAAAAATAAAATTTAACATCCGAGTTTAAAAATATTTTATAATAAAATAAATAGTGTTTTAACTTTTTTTTCCTGCGGCTGTTTTCCGGCAACGAACGTCAAATATTTTTCATATTTCCCGTATACGGATTTCCAGACTACAATGTGCTAATGATAGGGCCGCGAGAGATCGAAGTTTACCGCCGCGAGCATCATCAATCATACTTTCATTACGAGGATTGCAACGTGCATATTGACTCCACCTGCAGGTATTACGAATACGCCGGAGAGCATGGATTATGTGTTCGTTGCTTTCTTTTTTTTTTCTCTCTCTCTCTCTCTCTCGCAAACAGAATATCTGCCTATCAATCGTTATCAGCCTTATCATCGAGAGCGAGGAATAATATTGGATCATATGCTATTTTATTTACTCATTTTAGTTAAGCTTACAACGTATAAAAAGTTATGCGAAGTAAAATATTAAATTTAATATTAGAAGCAGCTCCGATTGGATAATTTTAATATTCATGCTGAGAGAGGAGGTAGGAAAAATAGTAATTGGTTGAAGAGAAATCTAGGGAAAGAGGCTGCTGTGGAGTAGCAGGTTGTGTCTCGTAAAATGATGGACCGCGGCTTTACAGTTTATAGTTTTACGGAATGGCTATACACATATCGTTTGTACACGCCCATAGAGTAAAATGTATCAAGTCTCTCAGTGTTTCCCGTATGATTGAAGGGGGATTTAAAAGGGATCGTGCTTTTACGAGAGGTATTAAGAGCCCGGAAATCGTTAAACTCGCTCGTTTGCCTCTACCTACGGCTCGGGCGCGAATCTCCTTGAAAAAACGCACAGTAAGAGCATTTTTTTACATCTAACAAATTGACATTACACTTTTATACGAATTGCTTTCCTATTATTTTATTATTATTTTCTTCAAAATTATTGTTTTTTTTCTCTCTTATTTTCTCATACAAATATAACTCTTTTAAAGAAGTTGACATAAATTTTCATTTTTATTTTTATCCGTATTAGATTTTATTGAAATAAACGTAACGTTTACAAGAATTATTGGGGATCGGTAAAATTAAATTTTTTGGTCGTCCTTAGTCCGATGAAAATTATTGCTGGGTCAATGAAAATAAGATTCGCAATTTAAATTTAAATGTATGATCGCAAGCATGATTAGGAGACGAAATAAAAGGTGAATCGTATAGTTTTGGTTGTAGGAAGGTAAGAAATGGTTAAACGCGGGCCGGCGTATACGGGGACCAATTGGAGGGCAAGAGAAAACGTGTATACCGAGTAAAATCGTCCTTTATGCCTCGTCCTGTATTTCCTGAACGAGGCAGTAAAAGCGTAACAGCAAGCCCCGAAGTACCGTAAAGTTCTCTGTGTCGAGCGTACGGTGAATTTCCACGACGATGCCTTCCGATAACAACCGAGAAACTCGTACGCCGTATATACACACATTCAAAAGTACCAATTCGTAGCTTTATATACAAACAGCATCGCGACTATACGTATGGACCAGTTGCTTCCTCGAGTAGCAACTTTTTTCATTTTTTTTTCACTTTGTCCACTTGATTTCGCGATTTCTGAAAACGATTCTTGTTTATCATATTCTGATTGTACTAATTTTGTGTTTTCATTTTTTTTTTATAGTACTATGGGTTAAAAATTTGTCTATATGTTTTCAGAAAAATAGTCTGGTTCTTAAGAACTGTTCAAAAAATTGCACACAAATAAAAGGTGCCAAAATGAAAAAAGAAGCAGGCGTTAAAAAATTAATGAAAAATATATAATATTTCAATGATGTGCATGGTTATAATTGTGTATATATAAAAATAAAAAAAGTTATATTTTGTACAAAAGATAAAGATTTTATCGCGGCAAAGTTGAAAGAAAAAAAATCACGACAGCGCGACCGGTTACCGGAAATATTTGATTTATCGTCAATTTTCGTTTCTGCTTTGTATTTTTGTCCAGAGTTCAGTGACGTACGGCTGTGTCGGTACGTTTGAATGTTCGAAAAGCACTCGGGGATCTTTTTATGTATTTTCTCGATGAATTTGACCCTCGGCTACCGTGGAGCGGCGAAATAAGCAATAAGCATCGGGCCGACAATTATGATATTTTGATGGTCTCGCGTTCCTCCGAGCATTAGCCCGGCTAAATAACGCTCGGCGGGCATTCGCGAACACGACATTATCTTATTCCCTTTCTGGACACCGAAAATACAATTTCCTGTCACGTCGCAACAATGCGACTCCGGGAGAAAGAGACACCGGGAGAGAGACATTTTTGTTCCTCTCGCTCTCTCGCTCTCTCGAAAATTTCTCGTCGCGCGAATCACTTTTTCCTCCCCGGAGGTAACTCGAAAAGATACGCACTTGAGAGACTCGAAATGGCGAGTCTCGTAAAATTCACGAGAGGGCGGAGGTTATTCGCAAAAGGGAGAAAGAGAGAGAGAGAGAGAGACGAGTGTTAGCGAAAGAGAAAGAAGTATATATGAGCGATGTTTATTGAGATTATGACGAGCGTTCTCTCACGAGATTCGTGACGAGTCGTTCATATAGACGCACCGTAATAACGCGCATATATAATATTTTTGCGTTTCATGTCTTTTCCATCCCTTCGCTTGTATATTAGGTAAGAGTAATTATCCGAGCTTCTCCCCTCCCGCACGCACGAGCACTCTCTAATAATCCATGCAGTATATGCATCGTCCTCACAGTCACGAGGATTCATCAACAGAAAGTACAATTCGCCTCGCACTTTGTTTTTCGTATATACCTCCGCGAGAATAACCGCATCCGTTGAAATTTATCGAAATGTTTTCTCTTTCATATTTCCGCTCAGACTGAAAGTTATCTATTTTCATTTTTTTTTAAACCGTGTTGCAACAAAAAAATTTCTTCATTAAAATTAAAATTTATATCTTGAAAATGTTTTTACCATTTGAAATATAATAAGGACAGTATGTTTTGTAATATATAATTGTATTTTCAATCAGTTAGATATGTACAGAAATAATTTGCAGTGAAAATTATTTTTGAAAAAAAAAATACTTGTGGCTGGCACGTTATGTTCATTTTTTTTTGATAAAATGATTCAGCCATCGCGAAGCTGTAAAAATAAGATGTAAGCTTGGACAGGACGAAAATTCTCGGGGCTTGGAGGTATTCGATAGAGAGAAAGGTCCAGTTTCCGTGAAAACAAACAAGCCGTAACTCAGTCGAGTGTTTATGAGGATACCAGTCGTAAAAGCGTACGCGAATCGGTTCTCATGTTTCGGCCGTTGAACAGCCGAAGGAGGAACGAACAGCGAGAAAATAGCGTATCAACCCTCGACCTTTTTTTTTCTTCCATTCTCGTTGTCTTTTCAGAGGGAGGGAAGAAAATTCGAGGAAGGAGAAAACGAAGGAGAGAGAAAAGCAGCGTGTTGCCGGATCGTAAAACTCGCTCTGATCACCGCTACCAATTATCCCGCCGTTATCTGAACGTTATCCGGAACGTTATCCACCGTCTCCCCCGGTCCCTGCTCTTACAAACGAGACGAGGCTACCGAGTCTCTCTCGTCTTGGCCACTTCTTTCCCTGCTCTTCGCTCCTCCGACCTAACTCGCTAATTTATTATCTTTTTTTTTCCTTCAAACTTTCCCTATATACTCCGACTATCTCACCAAAAATATTATCCCAATGATGCAGTAACAAACATTATTTTCAAACAGAAAGACCCATTTTTAACTTACTATTTTTTATTCATAAATTCTCCATATACAACAGATCAAAAAAATATTCTATACCAAGAAATACGACTTATTTTCTATGTTTAAATATTTGCAAAAAAATATTAAAAATTAAATAAACGAGAAAATAACATTCTTGTGATTGGAAATTCGTTGTCATATATATTTCGCACGAAATCTTTATTGCGGATTCGTGTTATTGGCATATTATTTCTGGTTTTGTCAATGTCGAGAGAGAGAGAAAGAGAGAGAGTTTATGCCAGATTGCGCTGTTCTTTATTTATCGCGGCTCGAGAGTGTTGGCTCGAGTATCCCGGTACGAGAGCGAACTTCGCTCTCGGACATCTCAGGGCTAATTCGACACTCGATGCTGGGAGACGCTAATGGTCGCTCGGCCTCACTTCCGTGAGATAATTTAATCAATCTGTGCGCTAATGCGACTGACGCGAGAAAGCTGCGCTTTTTACGCTGGCAGACGAGCAACTGCGCGAAAAAGTGAGAGGGAGAGACAGATATATAGTCGAATATACATATGTATATAGATAAATAGAAATTGAGTGAAAAGGGATAGAGAGATATTAGGTTTGGCTGAAATCATTCGACGCGCTCTCGTTCCCATTTCGGTCACTCTTGAACCAAATACGACGGGTTACAAGAACCGTTCTCTCACATTTACCTTTTTTTCGGGGTTGCATGTATAGCCATGACGTTAATATTATACGGAGCACGATAATTGCTCAAGATTCTCCATCGTCTCGTTCCTTGCACACTTTTAACGACGTGTTATATAATACATTTTTCAGATTGCTCAAACTCTCATTATTTCACGTCACGAGTTCTAGCGTTCTTTATTCTTTTAAAGCAACATCTCAAATTCACCTCGTGACACGTGCACGAGAGAGACAGTTATAATACCAGTATTGGATGATAGAATTACTATATGTAGTAAGTGTATATGCATACATATATATATATATTACGATAAGGGTTCAAAAACGAATCGACACGGGGAGTCC